>PVKE010002155.1:0-86941 GCA_004027555.1 Craseonycteris thonglongyai
GCTCCCTAGGTCTCGGCCTCCAGCCCGCCCTCGATCCAGCTCCACTGTGACCGTCGTCCCCCAATCCCCCTTTGTTTTTGCCAGCCCCGGGCCGCGCTCCGAGTCCCTGTCCCCGAACCGCTGCTTCCCTTTCCCTCTCTCGCTCTCCCCTTTTTTCTCTAACCTTTGTGTGTTGTTCCGTGTTGTGTGGTTCTCTTAGTTGAGGTTTCTTCTCAGGGTTTCCCCTGTGGATTCCCCTCTGTTCACAAGGCCCTTCCCAGGCAGTTATCGGCGTTCTCCTCTCATGCCGCCATCTTGGATCCTCCAAATTTGACTTTTATGGTAAGGAAAACAGCTCTCAACTCTTGTAGATCTGCCTTCTCTTGGGTGAAAATTGCAAGCATCATTATTCCTCCCTCAAGTTTAAATGGACTCTTAGACACTCTAAAATTAAGTTTATAATTTTTAAAAATTCTTTTAAGATGTTGAGCTGTAAAAATGCTTACGTATTTTTTTTTTTTTTTTGGTATTTTACTACTTATTGTGGGAAAACATAAAATGACTTAGGCGTGGAAGATGTCAGTCTGAGTCATTTGGTTCCCCCTTTTCCCATCAGTTCCTCACCTCATGGAAATTTGGCTTTTGTATCTTAAATACAGCTTGTGTGATTCTGTTCGATAGCATAACAGTTAAAGATGTGGTTTGTGAAGCTTGATGTTCCTGAGTTTCAGTTCCGTGTTGGCCCTTTACCAGCTATATAATCTTAGGCATGTTGCATAACCGACATATGATACCATATTTTTCAGCGTATAAGGCATCCTCATGTATAAGATGACCTCAATAATTGGTCTAACATTTTAGATAAAAGTATGTCTTATACAAGGAAAAGTATGCTAGGCAAGTTCCTACTGTTGTAAAAAAAATACCACAAGTTTCATGGCTTAAAACAACACAGATTTATTATCTCACAATTTTGTAGGTAGAAACTGGTTTCCCAAGCTCAGCTGGTTTCTCTGCTCCAGATCTGAGAAGGCTAGAAACAAAGTGTCTGCTGGCTGAACTCTCATTGACACGTTCTGGGAATAGTCAACTCCACGTTCATCCAGGTTGTTGTCAGATTCCTGTTCCTTGTGGTTGTAAGAGGGCTGACAATTAAGTCTGCAAACTCATCCTAGAATATGTACTACTTACCTCATTGCTGAATATCACTATGGTCACCTTCAAAATACTCCCCTTGGAAAGCTATGCACGAACGCCAGTGCCTAGTCCACCCTTCAAAGCAGTGTTGGAACTTGTTTTCTGCAATGGCCATCAGAGCCATCGTTGTATTACCCTTCATGTCCTGAATGTCATCAAAATGTCTTCCTTTCAATATTTCCTTTATCTTCAGGTAAAGAAAAAAGTCATTGGGGTCCAGATCAGGTGAGTAGGAAGGTGTTCCAATATACAATAGTTATTTTTTTACTGGCTAAAACCTCCCTCATAGTCAGTGCTGTGTGAGCTGGTGTATTGTGGTGATGTAAGAGCCATGAGTTGTTGACAAAAAGTTCAGGTTGTTTTTGTCTAACTTTTTCCTGCAGCCTTTTCAGCACTTACAAAGAGTCAACTTGGTGGACTGTCCTGTTTGTACAAGTTCACAATGAACAATCTCTGATATCAAAAAAGATTAGCAACATCGTTTGATGCTTGATTTGGATGATGGGAATTATTTGTTCATGGAGAACTGGCTGACTTCCATTGTGCACTTTGATGCTTGTTTCAGGGTCATATTGCTACACCCATGCTTCATGACCAGTAATAATGCAGCCCAAAACATTGTCTTGCCTCTCCAAAAGGTTTTGGCAAATGTCAGCTTAAATAAATTATATGGTTATGGGAGGAGAACTGACTCTGGGTGGTGAGCACACAAAGCAAACTATAGATGATATAATGTAGAATTGTATACCTGGAGCATACGTAATTTTTACCAACTAATGTCAATATCACCCTAATGAATTTAGCAATAAAATAATAAAAATGTTAAATGAGATTCCAGGAGCAAAGTACCTAGGTCAGTGTACTTGGTGTATATGAGGCATGCTGTAATTAACTGTTAGTACTGCTGCTCGCTCAGAGGGGGTTGGCTCAGTTACTATTACATTTTGTGTATTAATATGTCAAATTTTTCCATAGTGATGGCTAAGGAGAGTTCTTTATAGCCATAAAAATGAAAGTTTTGTCAGAGAATGGAAGAAGAATTTCGAAGACAAAGGGTACTCCTTAAGGGAAAACTAGAAGATGAACTGTGAAGGTCACTGGCAGAGAACAGTGACACACAGTGGTAATATACACTTTGTCTCCCCCGAATGTCATTTGATCTAGCTTGCAGTGGGGTTGAAGAGAAAGTCCCAAGCCAGGGACCATCTAGCCACTAGAATGATCTACATCTGTAGAAAAATGTGAAGGGAAGGAGGGAAAGATTAAGAAAAGAGGAGGATCAGGGATGCCAATTTTTCTCACTGATGTGACAACTTTGTAAATCAACCAAGTAGTCTTTTTTATCCTAGATTTACAATATCAGTATATTAATGCTTCTAGCAAAGGGCAGATTAAATCAATGTTGGCAGAAGCATAAGTCTAAGGGGAGGTAAGTCTTCTGTAGTAAATGTTCTATTCAGGTAAAGGGAAAATAAGATAGATATTTGAAGTCTCTCAATAGCTTCTTTAATTTTTAAAATTACAGTTTAACATTTAGGCAAGGACTGTGTTTGCACTACTTGTAATTTTTAACAGTAAAATAGTAAACATTTCCATAATTTTTCATTGAAGAATGGCTACTTATAATCATATATTTAAAATTAAATATACACATATGTGAAAAGTATATGTATTTATACTCCTGCATAATATAATATAATAATGTATTATAAATATGTATATATATATATACACACACACACACACACACACACACACACATATATATATATATCACATGCATGTATAATTCTGAAGGACATATGTAATTTATGCTCAAGTGAGGTCTTGCATATAAATTTATATAAAACAATAAGGTAACTTGGGTGACACATCATTTCTGGTTTTGATTAAAGTATATTTCTCAAAGGACTAGAGTGGCCTTCGGAGATCAGAATAATGATGTAATTGAAAAACTGAAATCTCCTACATTCTTTACTTGATATTGCCTTTATTCCAAATGTGTTTAGTGTCATGAGCTTCCCAGAATGCACCTAATCGAATCTTTCATGTCAGTTTTAAATATGATGCTCTCTTTTATCAGGAGTGGCTCCTAAAGGAGAAGACTCTGAAACACTGCTTCCAAATTTCGATGGCCTAAACACACAACGGTGTGTGTACTTGACATGCCCACAAGTATTGATTTTAAAGTGAGACATCTGTTCAAAACCATATCCATTCTTATTTTGGATGGTGGTGTCTGTAGTCTGATAGCACACATGGAGCTTGCCTTCTCTGTAGCCCTTACCATTCCACACAGAAACTTAAAAGAGTCTGGTGGTGCAGGCGTCTTAACTTTATCTCATTAGCCCAAACTCACAGCACAGACAGTCAAGGCTCCATGAATGTTTGGGATTGCTGAGTATGAAGTTCTTGCAGGGCATTCAAGAGGAGTATCCAGTAGGCAGCAGGATACATGGGTTGGTGCCCATGAGCAGGATTGGGGCTATAAGAAATAATTTGAAAATCACCAACCAAAATTTTGTATCTGAAACTGTATGTGCACCTGAAGCTGCCAACTGAGAATTATTAGGATGAAAAAAGTCAAAGGCAAAAATGGAATCCCGAGGAGCCATGAAAGTGTAAGGAATGGGCAAAATATACTAGGTCTCTAATGTGGAGTGGGTGGAAAAATCAAAGAGGAAAGGAGGACATGAGCTGGATGGTGATCGTGGGTTTGTACAGACAGGACTTGGGCAGGGACAGTACACTTTCACTGTCAACAGGACATGGGGAGGAAAGGATGAGTTTATAGGAAAGTCTGGTGTCAGAATTTGAGGAATTCCTATCTGATTCTTTTTATTTTCTTTATGAAATAGAAAGTCAGATCACCTATTGGACATCTGGGACAGGAGATAGGGAATAAGAGATTTGTTGAAAACATGGAAAGTGTATGGGGGGGGGGCAAATAAACCTGGAAATTATTTATTTAAAAATCTGTACTTACTTTTATTATTTAAACTTCAGTCTCCTTCAAAGTACACCCTGTTTGATGCAATACCCCTATCAAGACGCTTTTACACTTGCTCAAAACAGTTTTTGAACTTGTCGATTTTGATGTCTTTTAGTGCTTCTGCCATTTTTTGTTTCACCTCTTCCACATTGGCAAAATGTTTCCCTTTGAGGATTTTTTTTTCATTGGGGAAACAAGAAAAAGTTTCTCATTGCAATTGGGTGAGTAGAGAGGGTAGGGTATGAAGGACAAGCTAGTTTTGGTCTAAAACTGTTGAAAACTCAGCGCAGTATGGGCAAGTATATTGTCAGGTTACACATCGTTCATGTGAATCACCCATCATGAAATGGGCAAATGCATTGAAAGAGTCTCCAAAAAAATTCACTGAAGCTGAGCAAAGCCTCTCACAACAAGGCCAGCTGGTACACTGATCCAGATGGGTTCCTAGAACACTCAGCTAGTGGGGGAAACCTGGACGACAAGGAGCCCACCCTCCAGGAGATAATTCTGGGTTTGGGGGACCTCTATTCCCCATATATACTCGTAGACATAGCTTCTGTGGAGAGTACTTGAGGGAGCCGACCAAGGAAATCTAGCAATGCCAAGAAGTGCTGATGCCAGCTGGAGTTGGAAACTAAATTTGTAGAAGCAACAAACAGCTTGGTTCTGTATATTTTTTCTTCCAGAGCACTCTGCAGGTTAGTGCAGAAGTGGAAAGAATAGACAATGGATTGATCCAGAGTTGGGATTTGCTAGAAAGGTGAGATAGAAAAATAACTGAACAATAAAGTAAAAATTAGTGTCAGTAGAGTAATTAGTGTTTCTTGTTTAGTGCTCCTATATCTAGGCATCATTTGGTGGAACTTGAGAGTTTATAAAATGTTTTCCATGTTTATTTTAATTTTATGGTCAAGAAGCCCATCCCAATATGAGCCCCACTTGGCAGGAGGAGGGAGGTTGAGTAAGTTAAACATTAATATTTTGTTCAATATCACATCCATATCCGGTGAAGATGGGACTGAAGCTCAGATCTTCTGACACCAAATTTATTTTCTTTCTAGCACATCTCACTTCCTACATGAGATCAAGAAGAAATTAAAAATAAATCTTAATAGAATTCAATGTAATTGAAGTGCATTTCTCTTCTCTACCTTATCACTGATGATTGAGAGAGTAGGCTCAGGGACCAGATTGCTTATATTCAAATTATGGCTCTGTATCTTGCTAGTTTTGTAAACTTGGTCAAGTTACTCGGCCTCTCTGTTTCATATCAGTACTTTTGTCATATAATTATTATAAAGAGTGAATGAGTTAATACAGAAAAACAAAATAAATGGCACTTTTCAATAATTCAATAAATGTTAGCCATTATTATTATTATTATTGCTAAACTCACAGCAACACTCGTGAATTCAGCCTTTCAATAAGTTTGCCTCAGATAGATGGCTATTTGCTTCCCGACCTCAGGTTAATTTCCTTATTCTTATTTTTCTACTTTCCTTATTTTATGGTGGCTGAGATAGGCAATCCCCCAACATTCTACTTAGTCATCCATATTTCACAGTAATGTTGAAGTTACTTGGAGATTCATGGCTAGACTTGTTTAAAGAGTGGGAGGTGGTAGGGGTGTCTTTCACTGCTGGGATAAAAAAAGAGAAAAATTGCTGCCCAGTCCTCCCATTCCCTTTTTTTCCCCCTGCTACAGAACTAAAGATACTATGCATTCCACATAGAAAAGCTAGATAATGGGGCACAGCCATTATCCAAGATGTCTGGGTTACTACTGCCTGGAGGATAGTTGCCTGGGGAATCATCCAGCATTTTAGTAGACCTTCCGTGCATGAAAAATAAATCGTTATTGTATTTATGCTACCGAGATTTTTTGATAGTTGGTTATTGAAGCATAATTTGATTTAGTAAAATTAATGCACCTCTGTTCTTCCATAAGTCAAATTTAAAACAAACTAACAAACAAACTTAGTTCGTTGTTGATGCCAATTCAGGAGTGAATTATAGATTTATAAATGTAACAATGTAGCTACAGGAGAGCTGTCCAGAAAAAAATCCAGCCATAAATGCCTCTATTTTTCATATTGTTAATGCATAGGTGGATACTTTGTGGACAGCCCACGTATGTCTTAAAATACATTCCGTGAGTAGTCTTCAATAATAAATTAACGCTAAGATATGATATATGCATTCCTTTCTGGGGAAATATTCAATCCTCTGCTCTTTTGTATGAGATTTCTAAAATGTAAAAGTTAAAGAAAGGTTTTAAAATTTTTTTGAGGAGCTTCAACTATCCACTCAGGTTATTGACCAAAGAACATGAAGCGGCTACCATAGGAATAGTTGTTCATGGGTGGTGTCTGAACATGACCTTGACTTTGAATAAGAAAAACAGTGTGCACCACTGACTCGCAGAGCAGGCGACTTTGCCAGTGTGTCGACCTAGTTCAATTTTTTTCTCTCTGTAAAGGGTCATCTACCCTGGATGTCTTCCCTGGTGCCTCACTGCAGATAGCACTATTTTTAAGGTTGCTCTGATTTGAAAGGAGGGCCCACTGACCACGTTTTTTGGGGGCTTATCAGACTTCACTAAATTACCTGGTAGATCTGGCTCCGTGTTTCTTTTAACTGAATCTATGCCGTCCTTTTAGGTTTCTACTGTTTTGCTCCCTTTTAACTGGACTGAGTAGCGGTGATAGTGGGCCCAGTTTCATGTGGCTGCCTGTGCTTCGCTCAAGGTGTACCAAAAAGCGTCCCCACGGGAATGCTTTTGTTACAGATGTAAATGCTTTTCAAGTGCTCATAATCTCCATGTTAGGAAGCAGAGAGACCTTCAAGGTCTGGGTGAGACAAAACCACCCAGAAGAAAAACAAAGAGAGGGCTATTGGAGAGAACTTAGCTACAGCCCCGTCTGCTCCATATGCCTGGCTGCATTCAGAAATTGCAGTGACATAGCTAGAATGAGGCTGGGACTTTGTCCCTAGAGTGTCACTGAGAGTAACACAGTATCCTTGGGGCACCAATCAGGAGTAGCAGGCGAGGACTGAGGAAGGAGGATCTATCTGTAGAGCTAGGGTGTATGATTAAAATTTTTATCATACTCCATTAAAAATGTACTAGCTGCATTAATAGTTATGTGGCACTTTTGTTGGAGAAAGAAAAGAAACATATTTCTTTAAAAAATGAAGTTTTAAAGCACCAGGACATATGTGTGCTGATTCTTTTTTTGTCTGCCTATGAAATGCAGTATTATTAGTTCTGATATCCAGGATGATTTGAAGGTCTTTGTTCATCAGTGAGCTTTTATTATTACTAGGTGACATGATAGTAAAATTGTAAGGCTTTTCTGAAATCTGACTAAAAATACATTTATAATTTCTAAATTTAAACTATGTCTCTTGGGTAAATCACAAATGCATAGGTTTGAGTGAATCCTTTTTCTTGTGCTTTATAATTGAAGGTGGGAAAACTAGTTCTTTTAATGATTTTTCTCTTGCTAAATCCAAGAATGCTATTAGTAACTCAAATGCAATCGCTCCCTTTATTCTTTTCCTATTGAGCTATGAGCTTTGCCAAAGGCTTCTCTATTTCCCTTGCTACTATTTTTTTTCCCCCTCATGAATTATGGGATAATTCAGCTGGGTCCAGGGTTTTGCCAAATTGAATAGTTTTAATTGCCTTATTTGCAATGGGAAAATTTTTTAAATATTTCCCTTTGCCCCTCAAGAAATTATAGTTCTAGCCATGTGACATTTCTTTCTCTTTCATTTATGAATAACAAGATAAAGCTCCACGCTTAGATTGTCAGTTAGAGATCTGATCGTTCTTGCCACTTCCCCATCATCTCTCCCTTCCTTAGTCTCTGTAGTTATGACTGAAAGGGGGATAGAGATTTACCTCAATGAGTGCATTTTCTGTGCCCTCTCCTGGTAGATAATCTTCATTATATTTCTCTAACAGTGTCTTTCTACAGTGAGAAAAGAAGTGACTGGTGAAGTTAGTATCTAGTAGTTTCTTTCTGTGGCTTTAGAAGCCTTTGTTAAACCAACCCCAGTTTTCATTCACCCTTTTCTGCTTACTTTCCAGAATCTACTTTTTTTCCTTGAGGCATCTGTACAGGGG
Source organism: Craseonycteris thonglongyai (assembly GCA_004027555.1). Taxonomy (NCBI): domain Eukaryota; kingdom Metazoa; phylum Chordata; class Mammalia; order Chiroptera; family Craseonycteridae; genus Craseonycteris; species Craseonycteris thonglongyai. The sequence goes on from PVKE010002155.1 coordinate 8,301, forward strand.
CCATCCTTTTCTTGCCTTTTATCTTATTTTTTTTTAATTTTTATTACATTTATTGGGGTGACATTGGTTAGTAAAGTTATATAGGTTTCAAGTGTACAATTCTATATCATCTATATATTACGTGTTTTCACCACTCAGGGTCAATTCTCTTCCCATAATAGCATAGGAAGAAGGTCCACAAGACCTGCAATATTGTGAGGGCAAATGTTCCAGGCTCTACCGACCGTGAGAATAAGAGGATCGAGAATTTTCTTTGTTCCCATTGTCCACGTTCTATTTATTTTCTTCGGATATTGTTTCTTGCCTTCTAACCTACTGTCCTTACACAAGCTATGTCTTATTTTTGTTTCTATAGCTGATTTCAAAAAGAACTTGCTCTTTGAAGTATGCATTGAAATCTGTTTTTTTTTTTTAATTTTTTTTAATATTTATTAACAGAGAGAGAGAGAGAGAGAGAGAGAGAGATACAGAGACAGAGACAGAGAGAGAACTGAACTGGGGGAGCTCCCAGTTCAGCACATGGTTCTGCACGGGCCGGGGCCGGGATTCGATCCTCGGTCCCCAGTGCTGCAAAGTGAGCGCTTAACCCACTCAGCCATCCCGGCCTCCCCAGCATTGAAATCTTGATGCTCAACTATTGTTTAAGTCATTAATTTCCCCCACTAAAAATCTTTCTAATGTTTAACATGAGTGAGTAGGGAAAAAAAAATCTCATCACACAACTATGCCAAAAGCATTCTCTTTTATACTTAACATTGTACATTTGATAAAAAGAATTTCTTTAAACTTTCAAAAATGGGCTCATCCATATTAAAAACCTACTTTATTAGTATTGTCTATAAATAGTACAAATCTCAGTGTCATGAAAGTGTATCCACCCCTTATCTTCTTCTTGATCAAAGTTTTATGACTATATTTCTTGTCTCAAACTCTCTAAAAGTCTTAATTTTACTGTTTTCCTTTAGAACTGGCTTTTCCCCTAAGTACCCACTCATCCTAATGACATATCTTCAACTGCAATCTTTTTTGAACATAATTGAGACAGAGCTTTCTGTAATAAGAAAAAAACTTCATTGTCACACAGATGCTTCTCACACTTTTTCAGATAGCTATTTCAAATTCAGCTTAATACTTACAATGGAATAAAATAAGACCCTACCGTGTCTGAAATCAATGTGTCAGTAAGACCACGGTCCCTCTGAGGGATCTAAGTATTGATGTAAGAAATGTCCAAACCTGCAAAGAATTTGTATAAGAGTTTGAGCCACACTGACAACAGATGCCATGGAGCAAGACCACAAATGCTCCGCAGAATAAGTGTTTCAACATCTTTTATGAATTTGCAATTAAGGAGGGAACATAAGGAAAATTACTTGGAGGTTGGACAACGCAAGGTGGGGACTGGATTATAGGATAGTTAACAAGATCGATTATGTGTCCTCTTGAGGGTGGTTTTACTTATTTCAAAGGTGTGTTAAACGAGCTGCACAGAAACAACAAACAGGGCTTGCTTAAAGCAAAGATAAGTCTTTTACTAAATAACTGATATGCCTGGGGCATGACTACCCACCATGCCCTGTCCAGTGAGGAATTCATGATCACCCTGTGAAATCTCTCCATTGAACCCCCTTTACCTTCTCAGAAGGGAGATTCTTTCAGTTTCTGATGACTCCCTGTGTTGTCTGTCTTATGACAGCATAATTCCAGTCTTTGCCTCCATGAGGCCTTCATAAAACTTTCAAACTCTTCTCTCTTTTGTCTCTGGGTCTCAGATCTCCCTCTGAGTTCTTCCAATAGGGAAATCTGTCATTGGATTTAGGGCCCACCCAAAATTCTGGATGATGCATCTAGGGATACTTAATTTAATGAGGTTGGGGGGCGGAGTGGTGTGGGGAGGGAGAAGTAAACTTTTCTCTACCCTCAGTGTTCTTCCTGCTGGTCTAATAATCAAATAGACATGAGACAGTTTAGCAAGAGAAAACAACCAAATTTAATACATACACATGTATGGGAACATACGTGAGAGAGTCAGAGAACTCACCTTGGGGGCTTTCAAAGGGTCATTGCAGGATGATAATAGGAACAAATTTTAGTAAATAGAAGTTTGCCCTGCCCTATAGAAGTTATCGCTGATAATCTCTTATGGGCAAGGCCCCAAAATCAAATTCTTCTAGGTAGTTAAAGGGAAGGGCAGAAGTTTCTCTTGAGCCCTGACCTAAAATCATCTTCAACTCCATACAAGTACCTTTGAGGCACATCTTGGGGTGGCTCAGCCTGAACCCCTACAGAGTCACATACACAGGATTAGGATTTGTATGTATTTTTTTGGTCACTATACCGTGATAACACTTTATCACTTTTAGTTTCAATTTTTACCATTTGATTTGCAAATAATTAGTTGAAAGTCTTAAAATTTAACCTATTAACATCCTGTAGAACTTAATTACATATAGCAGAGTATTATGTAAGCGAGACACTGTATATGTATTGGTATATGTAGATATATGGAAGACATTATATATTATCACTTAAAGTCTCTCACAGTATTATTACACATACTTATTGCTCAACTATTAGTGAGAAAGGGCAGATGGTGCCCCTGTTATGATGAAGATGAATAATTTCTTGTTTTATATATAATGTCAAATGTATAATTATTATAGTCAAGTACCAACATTATTTAATAATAACTATATATTTCGCTTATATAAATGTTTGTAGTTGTATAAATTACTTTCAGATTTATTATCTTCTATTTTCTTAAGATACTGAAACAATTTTATGAAATAGAACATTATCCTTATTTTACAGATGTGGAAACTGAGAATTTAAGATGATATGGCTGAGTTCCAATAACATTTCATTTACAAAAATGGGGGCAGGCCAACTGTGGCCCATGGGCCACAGTTGGTAAATTTCTGCTCTAGAGCATGATCTTCAAGTGGGTGTTTGGACTCTGGGACTTACCAAGAGATCTATTGGCATACAAAAAAAAAAAAAAAGGCCGAACTTCTACTGGCATTGTCTTTATGTAAAATAAAGAAAAAGTCTTATACATAATTTATGAATAAATATAAAAATTAGGGAGTCTGTGCTCAAAATCCAGGTGTTAGCAGGGCTGTATTCTCTCTGATACCTGTAGTAGAGAATCTATCCTTGCCTCTTCCTAGCTTCTAGAAATATCTGTTATTCCTTGACATCTCTTGAATGTGGCTGCATTTCTTTAAACTCTGCCTCTGTCCTCACATGGCATTCTCCCAGTATATCTGTGTCTTCGCACGATATTTTCCTGTTCTTATGAGGACTCCAATTGTATTGGATTAGGTCTCACCTTAATGACCTCATCTTAACTTGATGACATCTTCAAAGACCCTACTTTCAAATAAGGTCACAATTCAGTTAGGGAACACAATTCAATTCATTATACCACCATTGCAGGGGAGAGAAAGAGACATCTATGAGTGGTAAGGGGCTCAAAAGGGAAGATTCCTCAGGACTAGAAAGGGGAGGAAGGTCAGTTGGCCACTCAGAAGAGTGAAAAACTGGGTTCTTGTATGAAGGAGAGGCCCCCACTGTGCCACTCAGATTGAAAGACAGTGTAGAGCTTTGTGTAGTACTTGATTATCCACTTTGTGTTGAAGGAGAAATGAGATATATATGAAATGACCAATGATCAGGATGGGCCTGGGAGGAAAATTATTAGAAGGTGAGAGACAAGCTGGTCGGCAATTGGAGGTATGTAGACGGACAAGTACAGTCAACACAAACTGTGAAGACTTTTGTATCACACATTAATGACCATCAGAAATCACCCACCATGGAAGATGCACTAAAAATCCAATCACCAAAATGAACCAACCAGTTGATATCAGCCAGGCTTTGTCATCAACCACCTCAGTTCTGGCAAGAAAAGCATGTTCACAAAGTGGCTGTGATGTCAGAGTTGGAGACTACACATGGGCCACAGCATGGACTTTCTCCCATTGAGGTTGATCTAACTTCTGCTGTCTCTGTAATTTGTCAGCAACAGAGTTTAGCACTGATCCCTTGGGATGGCACTAGTTCTTAGAAAGAACAACTTACTACTTTATGGCAAGTTGATGACATTGGGTCCTTTCTATTCTGGAAGGGTTAGTAGTTTGTTCTCACAAGAACCAATACATATTCTGAGTATAGATTTTCCATATCTTCCCAGAGAGTCTCAGCTAATGTCACCATCCTGGGTTTTGCAGAATACTTGATTTTTAAGCATGAAATCTCACCTTATAGCATCCAACTGGGGTAGTAACTTCACAGAGAAGGAAGTGAGAGCTCCAATGGTGGTATGAGATAGAGCACCTCCAAGAACCTGCCAGCCTGATAGAATGATGGTAAGGCCACTGAACGTGCAGCTGTTGTGCCAATTTAAGTTTGATATCCTGCAAAGAAGGGGAGCTGTCCCCCTATATGTGAAATGAACATTGAATTTCAGACTTTATATGTACTACGGTATTCCTCTAATATAAAGGATACATGGATCTTGGAAACAAGGTACAGAAGTTGGAAGGACCTCACTTAACATTATTCCCAATGTCTCATCAAAAGCTTTATGCTTCCCATCCCCATAATTCTGGGCTTTACAAGGTCAGAAATCCTCCTCCCCAAAGGGAGTACAATTTTCACTAAGGACACAGCAAGTTTTTTCACTAAAATATGAGCCCATCTGTTGCCTGGGCATTTTGGGCTTCTTTCCAGGGACCAGCAGGCAAGAAGGGAAGTCAACATCCTGTCAGGGATAATTGACCCTGATCAATGTTAAACAGTGGAGTTATGAGAGAACATGTGTGGGACTCACGTCTTAGCTCCTTTGGGGTCTGCCTTAGCTTTTGAGCTGAACACTTGTTCTCTGGGCAGCCCCAAGGCAATGACTGAACAAAACACTGCACAGGGGCCTAACTGTTCTACCCTGTAGCATCTTGTTCTCTTTTGTGGACAGCCTTTGCTCTGGGTCTGCTGGTTGCATTAATAGAAAATGTATCACATTACTGTCCAATGATTCCTTCCACCTAATATGTTTTCATTGTTTTCCTTTTATAGGCATTTCTTCTCACTACACTTTTTTCATTCATGTCTCTATCCTGACTTCCTGGAGAATCTTACCTGTGATATTAAACTTGGAAGAAACAGGACTATTGGTTGATGCCACCATTGTAATTGGGACTTTATGGTGATTTCTAAATGGGTAATGAGTGCAAACTGATTACAAATCATGATCAAGAGGGCTTCTATAAGATCCAGAGAGTTTAGGACGGGGCAGGGGAGGATTGGGTGAGTGAAGAATGATTTTGATTATATTGCCCATAACTGAAAAAAGTGGTACTAAGAATTAGAATTTCCTTAATGTATGAAAATAAAAAGATGTGATCTACGTCCTTTGATATTGTGACTTATAATAAATACACACAGTAGACTCTCAGTTAACCGGTCCCATGGAGATTAGTAATGCCAGATAAATGTAAGTAGACTCTCAGTTAACCGGCACCTGAGCCAGATAAATATAGTATCCTTTCTTTGAATTTTTTTGACCAGTTGCTTGAGAGTGCCAGTTGCTGAAGTTCCAGTTAACCAAGAGTAAACTGTATCTGGTCTTTGTCTCCATTTCTGGCATAGAGCTACTAAGATTCTCAGATTTTTGATGAGACTGATAAAGATGTTTTGGTTATATTAATGAACAATTTATGGAAAAGCCCTTAGGCTTGTTGCCAGAGGAGGCAGTTTGTGAGTAGAGGGTTAGAATCCTCAGTCCTATCCTGCTGACCTCCAGGGAGGGGAGATTAAGTTTGAGCACCAGTGGCCAGTGATTTAATCAATCCTGCCTCTGTGATGAAGCCTACATAGAACCCCCAAAGGGCAGGGCTCGAAGAGCTTCCGTGTTCGAAAGCATGTGGAGATATGGAAAGAATGATATGCCTGGAGCGGGTGTGGAAGATCTAAGCCCTTTTCCCATACCTTGACCTAGGACTATTTTTATCTGGGTTTCTGAGTTGTGTCCTTTTATAAGATGTCAATAATCTATTAACTGAAATGTTTTTCCGAGTTCTGTAATCTGCTACAGACTGATGGAAGTCAATGAAGGGCTTGGTCAAACCTTCAATCTCTAGCCCATGGTCCGAAGCACAGTTAACAATATGGATTTGTAGTTGGAATCTGTAGTGGGAAGGGTTGGGGGCAGTCTTACAGGACAAAGCACTTAACCTGTGGGATATGAAGCTTTTTCCAGGTTGATAGTGTCAGATTAAGTAGAACTATAAGCCCCCTCTTGGGGCTGGAGAGTTTCTTGGTGGTATATGTGGAAAAAATCCATGTCTTAGAATTGGAGTCAGAATATTAGTTCATATGGGGATGTATATGAAGATGTATATTATAACATCATCTGTGAAGGTAGGGACTTGGGGGCCACCTGAGTATACTTTATTGGAACTCTGTTTTCCATGAAATAAATGGCAATATTTGTTAATTTTCTTTCCTTTTAACATTTGTAGTGTTTGGAAGTTGGGGTGGAGATCTTATAGCATGTGGTTAATCCACTGTTTTGGCATAAAATCTCCTACCTATCTTTCTAATATGAAAGTGTAATGATATAACGTGGTGTTTAAATTATTTCAATTGATCCTAATGCTGGCAAGTTAAAGGTCAGGGCATTTCTACAGCAGAGAAGTCTAAGTACCTCATGTCATCTCCTGCTTTCTTGTCCTTCCTTCCAGCCACATTTAACTACTCGCCTCTCTGAAAATTGCCATGGTCTCTTACACCATATAGCTAATATAGTAGACTCTCCATTCACCAACACTCATGAGGGATAAATGTTGTATTATGTCAGCATTTTTTGCCAGTTGCTTGAGAGTGGTGGTTGCTTGAGTCTACTGTACCACTTTTCTTTCCAGGTACTCAATCAGCTGTGGGTGCTCTCTTCCTTTAATTCACAAATCAATATAAATACCACTTTCATTGACAAACTCATTTACTTATAGTTATAAAGCTAATTCACCATTGTAGAAACTATGTAAGTAATTTATAAGAAGAAAGACACAAGAAGAAATGACTACAGCAGTGGTTAACTGCCTTGTAAAAGATGCAAGCTGGTGCTCATTGGAGAAATCAATGTAGACAGTATAGTGAATTGCATACAGTGATAGTGTGAATTGCATACAGTGATAGTATATTTGGAAGGTTTGTACCTGTTGATTAATTTTTTTAAATATTTATATTATTGTTTGAAAGAGATAGAGAGACAGAGACAGAGAGAGACAGAACCAGGGTGGGGGGTGGGATGGGGGGCAGAGTAGTCTCCATAGTTGTACATCATTAGTTTCAACATAGTTTCATCCCACACAAGTGGATGTGGGGCTACACGGGATGGGAACTGAACTGGGGGCCTTCCTCATAGGAAGCACTCCCCAGTTCAGCGTATGGGTTTGCAGAGGCCAGGTCAGAATTTAATCCCTGGACCTCACCATTGAAAGGCTAGCACTCAACCTGTTGAGCTATCCTGATATCCCTGCCTGTTGATCTATTAATAATTCTTTATTGCTTTATGTAACAATTTGCCCAAATCTTAGTGGTCTCCTCCCTGAAATGGCAGTCTCAGGGTAGTGTGACTTGTTGAATGGTGATTTATAGCTCCCAAAGAGTGTGTTCTGAGAGTCCAAGGCAGAAACTGCAGGGACGGTTATGTTCTGAGCTCAGAAGCCATGCAGTATAACTTCTCCCTCATTCTATTAGTCTCATGTGTCCAATCTCAGTTCAATATGGAAGGGACTCACAAGAATCCAGCAAGTAAATAGTAAGACTAAAAATATCTTACAGCACCTAACATTTGGTTTTTGGTCCACCTTCCTTTCTGTTGGGCCCTAATCACAGCCAACATCTAAATTTCTAGGAAAATATGGCTAGTTAGTATGATTATTTTTTATAAAATGAAAATATTTTCTTTGGGGGGAATCACAATTTGTTTACAAATGTCTATCTAGGACAGTAATATAATCTTAATAGGTCTATTGTAAGAAATATAAGAAATTTTAGTAAATGAATTATTTTTTTGATTGTAAAAATGTACACATTTTGGTACCAGTAGGTATAACTTTGAGGTCTGAATGTTAAGGATACATAGTAAAAGTGAGAGTTATGGATTGGGGATAGAAAGATTATTGCGATTTTCAGTTAAGACATCTGAGTATCTGAATGCTGTGGATGCATCCTCCCATGACCACATCAAAATTATAATTAAACTATAGCTATCATTGAAAACTGACTGAAGTCTAGCTGAACAGAAGTCCAATAACTAAGGACAAAAAGAAGAAATATGTCAAGATGGATAGAAGGGTGGAAATGCAGACCAGGCTGGTCCTGCATGCAAATAGGCCATTAAAAATGAGGAAAAGCATCTCACAGTGGAGGTTCCTCCCAAGGAGAGTGTGGTCTCAGCCCCACGCGAGGCCTCCCAGCCTAGGGTTCTCATGCTGGGAAAAGAAGTCTCCACGCTTCTGGCTGTGAAAACCACAGATTGTGGCTGAATGAGATGGAATGCTGCTGGAGTTCCAGGCACTCCTCCAATGGGCACAGCAACAGACTTACTCACTGAAGTTCACTCACTGTGAGTGCCAGGGCTGGGGCAGCAGCTCACATGACACGAGGGACATACAGGGAGGAACTGAATTGTCTGTCTTTAGGACAAGGGCGGGAGTTGTAGTTTCCTCCCAGAGAGAAGTGCTGGCAGAGGCCACTGTTCCTTTGTTGAGCCCCACTTCCACCTAGCGTGCAGATTTAAGCAGGCACCATAGCTAAATCTCCATCAACCTGGCTAACACCATTTGCCCAGCCCTAGTGATTCCCTGAGACCCCACCCCACCCAAATTGTGGGCCCATCCAAGCTGTCTCCAGTTGCTTTTCCATACAAATGGTCTGTCTTGGCTCATGCTGAAGATTTTTGTAAAATCTCTCAAATGTTCACAAACAAGCAGCATCTGGCCTTGGCAAGCCCAGTACCACTCACTAAGCAACCCAAAGCCTGGCACTAGCAGCAGCCAGCCTCAGTTCACAGCTTAGCCTCTCCTAGGTCCCTCCAAGCCCAGCACAAGTGGCAACCAACTGAAGATCACTTTTTAGCTCATACCAAGTGGGCCTGGGCAGCACATACAACAACTGACATTAGCCCAAAACAGAGCTGCTTGCAAGAGGCCATAGAACAACACACCTGGTGGCCAGCTTCAGGCCACAGTAGAGCACCGTCCAGTCACATCCACAAATGACATACATAAAGGGGAGACTATGTAGTTACCAGAGCCATGCCAGAGCAAATTCTTCTTCATAGGGTCAGTTCTTGCACAACAGCTCCTTCATTATAACCATGGCCATTTCTCACAACCAATCAGTCTGGGATCAATTCCTTTCATTGATGTGCAAACAGCAACTAAGGCTCAACTACAGCAGGAAGGCTCACACAACCCACCCATGGGACACACCTGGGGCAGCTGGCTCAGGTGACCAGAGAGATTGCAGTGCTGAGCTCCTCAGGACACCTACTACATAAAGAAATGCTACTAAGACTGTGAGACACAGAATTCTAATACAGAGAAACAAACACAAGGAGGCAGCCAAAATGAGGAGACAAAGAAACATACCCACAGGAAAGAACAAAACAAAGAATAGAAAAAGAATAATGGAGACAAGCAATCTATCAGATGCAGAGTTAAAAACACTAGTCATAAGAATGTTCAGTGATCTCAGTGATAACATCAACAAAGAGAAGGAAACTTAAATATGGAGATAGAAACATAAAAAAGAATCAGTCAAAAATGAAAAATACATTAGAGGGAATCAACAGGAGATTCAATGAAGCAGAGGATCAAATCAGTGATTTGTAAGATAAGGTGGCAGAAAACACCCAATCAAAAGAATAAAGAAAAAAAAGAGAAAAGAAAAAAGCATCTACCCCGCCCCCCCCACACACATGAGGATAGTTTAAGGGGCCCTGGAACAACATCAAGCATACCAACATTCATATCATAGAAGTACCAGAAGGAAAGGAGAGAGAGGAAGAAATTGAAAAACTATTTAAAGAAAAAAATAACAGAAAATGTCCCTCACCTGGCAAAGGAATTAGACTTATAGGACAAGGAAGCATAGAGAGTCCCAAACAAGATGAACCCAAAGAGGGACACACCGAATCACATCATAATTGAAACAGCAAAGGTTAAAGACAAAGAATGAATCTTAAAAGTAGCAAGGGAAAAGCAATTTCCATAAAACTGTGAGGTGACTTCTCAATAGCAACTTTGCAGGCCAGAAGAAATTGGCATAAAATATTCAAAGTAATGAAAAGCAAGAACCTACAATCAAGATTATTCTACCCAGCAAAACCATTGTCATTTAGAATTGAAGGAGGTAAAGAGCTTTCCAGATAAGAAAAAGCTAAAGGACTTCATCATTACCGAAGCATTATTATAAGAAATGTTAAAGGGACTTCTTTAAAGAGAAGAAGGAAAAAAATTTGAAAATATGAATAAAATGACAATAATTACATATTATCAATAATTAGTCTAAATGTAAATGGATGAAATGCTTTAATCAAAAGACATGGAGTGGCTGAATGGATAAGTAAATAAGAATCTTACATATGCTGCCTACAAGAGACCCACTTCAAATCAAAAGACACACACAGACTGACAATGAAAGGATAGAAAAAATATTTCTTGAAAATAGAAATTAAAAAGAAAAAGCTGGGGTAACAATGCTTATAGCTGACAAAGTGGAATTTAAAACAAAGGCTGTATGTAATAAGAGACAAAGGAGGACCCAGTAATTGCACTTCTGGATATTTATCCAAAGAAACCCAAAACTGTACTTTGAAGGGACATGTGTATCCATATGTTCATTGCAGCATTATTTTCACTAGTCAAGATATGAAGGCAAACTAGATGTTCATCAGTGGATGAACAGATAAAGAAGTGGTGGTACTTATTTACAATGGAATATTACTCAGCCATAAAAAGAACAAAATCTTGGATAGAGCTAGAGGGTATTGCGCTGAATGGAGTAAGTCAGGCAGAGAAAGACAGATGTCATATGATTTCACTTATACGTGGAATCTAAAGAACAAAATAAACAAAACAGAAACAAACTCATAGATACAGAGAACATTTTGATTGTTGCCGCTGCGAGGGTGGTGGGAAGATAAGTGAATAAGGGCAAGGGATTAAGAAGTACAAATTGGTAGTTATGAAGTAGTTATAGGGATATAAAGTACAGCTTAAAGAGAATAGTCAGTAACACTGTAATAACTATGCTTTCAGATGGGCACTAGATTTATCAGTGATTATTTCATAATTTATACAAACTTCTAATCACTGTGTTGTACACCTGGAACTAATATAATGTTGTGTGTCAACTATAATTGAAAAATTGGAAATGATTTTTTAAAAGTTAAAAGAAAAAAAGATTATAATTAAAGAGCATTCACAGAAGACAGAGGCAGAAACTTATACAGGAGCCATGGATGTAATGAAGACAGCTGAGCAAATTGGTCTGTGCCTCAGAAGACATCAGCTTTAGGTGATAAGGAGATGAGATGCTTTATAGATGGAAGCTGAAAGTTTATGAGAGCTCTCTGTCTTTTTTTTTTCTCATTACCATTTTCATCACAGTTCTCCATATTAAGGCCACTTTGGGATATCACCTATGTAAACATTTTTCAGTTACGTAGAATTCTTTGCTAACTGAAATTCTAATGAATACAATATTTTTATATCTTGTTACATGAGGTTGATATAGAAATTGGAGATTCTGAAAATTTTTTCATAAGCAGCAAAGGGGATGTTAATAAGACTAGGCTTATTACTAATTTAATAAAACTGATATCTTTATTGATATTATTTTTATGAAGCTTCTTCTTATTTTAATAAATTAATACTTTTTATAATTTTTATTAGACTATATTTCTAAAATTAAAGTTTTTCTTCAGGTGTGATAGCTTTTCTAATCTTGAGTTTTGCTATAATGAAACTTTTCATTAGTCTAATGTCTTATGGTTGCTGAGAGCCAAATCTAATGTTGGGAACAAGGGGAAGAAACAGACTCTGACAGGTAACTGAACAGAAAAAGATAAAGGAAAAAGATCAGAAAAAAGAAAAGGGCAATGCAAAGTAAAAGAGAAAATATATAAGTTAGTTTACATAATTTCTGCTAGCATCAATGTAAGAAATGTCCAAAGCTGTAGAGAATTTTTATAAAAGTTTGAGCCAAATTGATAACATATGCTGGGGAGCAAGATCTCAAAACCTTTGCAGAATAACAGTTTTGCTGCTTCTTCTCCGTATTTGACATTAAAGAGGGGACATAAGGAAGACTGCCTGGGGGTGGGAAAAAGGAAGCTGGGGATTAGATTACAAATGGTTAAGATTATGTGGTTACCACTTATTACAAAGGTGTGTTAAACTAGCTGCACAGAAATAAGGCCAAGATAAGCCTTATAGTAAATAGATTATATGTCTGGGGTGTGACTACCACAACCTGCCCAATTAGTAATTCATGGTCAGATCACCCTGTATGGTGATCTATTTTCATAGAACCCCTTTTGTCATCCACAATAACATGCAAGCTTCTTAACACTGGTATTTGCTATTAAAAAAAAATCTCAGAATGAGGAGATTATAATATAAACCTCATTTATATTAGAATGTCACAGGTGAAAGGAAAATATCTTCAAACATCTAAAAATAATTTTTCTAGGTAATTCTTGTTTTTCCTAAGATCATTATCCAGTGAATCTGTGAGAAGATTAAATTTATTTAAGAACAGAGATGACACTGTTTTTTGTTTGTTTGTTTGTTTGCTTTCCCTATTTTTTCATCTTTCAATATATGTGCTTAGAATATCTTTCAAATAAAATAGTTTGCAAGCCAAAATCTCCATGTATATCTTATAAGGTCTAGGCTTTTAGTGAAAAGATCTAAAGATCTTTGGGTTCCAAAAATTTGGAGCTGGAGGTTCAGAGCTGAGATTTTATGAAAGTTAACCTGAAGGAAAGAAAAGATATAAGAGAGAATAGTTTTTGTTTTGTTTTTTTTCCCCCAAGAAGGTTGAAGACAGAAGTTCTTTTTGGGCCAGGAAAGGAACTGGAGAGAAAGATAGGACAGCAAGGTTTTTCTTTGTGGTCAAAACCTTGAGGTTGGAGAAACACTAAAGAAGTCCAGGGACAGAAGGACTATATTCCCTTTCCACCTGCGATTCTTGGAGGAACTGACTTTCAGTAGTGATTGGAGTGTTTAGGCAGAGCAAAAACCTGAGTTACTTCTGTATCTGCATAGCTTAGGTATAGAAAGTAGAAGATCCAATAATTCTCATATTATTCCTGTAGGGTAAAGGTGACATTGGTCAGATGGAGAGGCCTTGAGAGTTCTGGGGTCAGGACAAAGAGTGGACCTCAACTCTTTTATAATAGGGCTGAGATGTGGTCAAGACTCTTTGGCAGGACCATTTATATGAGCAGTGAATGGATTGGCGTCCATTGAAATCTCAGATTTGGACTAGAAATGCCTCTCTTGCATCCATGATGAGAGATGAGGTTCTCCTTCACCCCATACCAACCCTGGTAGAAGAGGAAAGAGAAGGTGCTCGAGACTTGAGAATGGCCTCATTAAGATGATTGAATTTTGAATTAAATCCTAAACAGACAGAATAATTTTCAAAAAAGATTGTGTTCAAATGTGAGGTAATTTGTTAATGTGAAGTGGCAAGATAATTTTCAGCTACTGAGAGAGAATCTAGTTTTGTGAGCAAGGTTTCAGTTAAAAAATAATATTTCTGCATATCTGAGTGTGAAACATGTTAGAGCAGCAAGAGACAGTATTGCATTTTATTTTTGTTACATTTTGAACTTTCTTTTGTCTGTTGTATATTAACTCTATGCAACTATGGTTCATCTAACGCTGATATTTACACTGAACTAGGAGAACTGTAGCAATAGAAGAAACCTTAAAGAAAAATGTCACTAACTATTCAAGTATAATTAAAAAAATTAAATCTCAACTTTTATAAAATGTAAAGTAAACATGTGGCAAAAATTTATTTAATTCATTATCAAGGAATCCAGTGTAATGATAAGTCTGGTTCAGAAGTTAATTAGAAGAAAAGTAGTTAGTGAATCCCTCAGGAACATTATACTGAGATAAATTTATTAAGTTAAAGCCAAAACTAGTTAATGTCCTATAGGGCAAAAGACCATAACCTTTGAGATGATTCTTTCCTACTGGAAATAAATAATTTGTGTCTCCACCAGTTAAAATTCTATAACTTGATATGTAAACTTCATAGAATCTTGGCTGTAATAAATAATAAATGGCAAGGCAAACATTGCTATGTCCTCTGATGTAATTAAGGAATCAGTGGGCACATCTATTAATTCATGCTTCAGTGTGAAATTAAAAGAATATAAAATCCTCCCTTTGCCTTATTTTCAAGTTTTGGACTTAAAAAAATGAAAACAGACACTAGGTTATGATCTTTAAAGTTAGGGAGTTATCTGTCTCATTGTTGGGCTCTCTTAGAATTCAGAGCAGAAATTGAAATCATGGCATTAGGTTTTGTACTATTTAGGAGCAATGGGAGATAAGAAATTTCAGGGTAGCAGAATATGACACCTCAAATTATACCACTTTGGCATACAGATTATTTTGAGCCGAAGGTGTTTGAGAAGAAACAGATATAAGAAGAGCTCTCTGACCTCCCCCTATTTGGGGCCTAAAACCAGGGTCCAAATTTTAAAGGTGTTCCCTGCCACTAATGGAGGGCAGAAGTTAATCAGCACAGATTATTGTAGACTCTTAGCCCAGACAGAGGAAATCCGGTAACAAACCTTGCTAAACCAGCCCTTATCTAACATTAGTTTCCCCATATATTTACCTTTCCACGGGTTGCCATCCCTAGAAGATCATAGTCCTTTTTTTTTTTTTTTTTGGTCTTGTCACTGCCTAAAAAATTTATTGTTCTATTGTTAAGATGCCCAGGTTCAAACCACACCTTTGAGTTATTCATCGTTGAATGCTGCCATGTATATGCGTGATGTACTTATTTAAAAACTTCAGTTTTTCTCTTGCTTAGCTTTCTTTCATCAACCTAACGTACAGGGCCCTCGCTGGAGAGTCAGGGAGTCTGAAGGGAAAAATGATTCTTTTCCACCCTTATGAAATCAAAGAGAACAATGTAATCAGATTAATAACTGCTTTTTGTTATCTCAAGGAATCAATTTTAGGGCTAAACCTTTCTACAACACTGTCCTCCTTAATGGCTACTGCATCAAAAAGTTTCTGTTGAATTTTGTACTTCTTTCTGTGAGCTTTAGTTACAGCTTCACATTTAGAAGCATGCATTTAGTCACAGGTCTCAAGGCAGAAAAACACGTTATGGTAGTTGTCAAAAGTTAGGGGCCGGTATTAATACTGCCACGAACTGATTAGGTCCAGTCTCTCAGTGGTTTTCAAACTTTGCTGCACAATTACATCATTGCAGAGCTTCTAAACATGCTAAAGCCCTGGTCAGAACCCGGGCCAGTGAAGAACCCCTGTTTTAGGGATCCAGGCACTGGGACTGAAGAAAAAAACAAAACTCCCCAAACAACTCCAGTGTTCGCTAAGTGAGGTAACCACTTCCACACTTACACGTTTACTTGTGTGTTTGCTTTTTTCTACACACAGTCATTACTAAGAGAGCTATATCTGGCCCATGTTAGAAATGAATCCTTGTTTTCATGGTGTCTCCAGTGCTTCCTCCTCCATTTCTTTTTTCCTAAATTTCCTAAAGATTCTGGAGACGACTTGGAGGCACTCCGTCTACAACTCTTTTCTGTGAAAGCCAGGCGTCTCCTAGTGAATCCCTAGACCTGTACATAGGGAAGACGCCCGGCTCGTACTCAGAAACTAGCAACCTCATGAGGCATCAAGTAGTTCAAGACCAGGGCGAAAATCCCAGGGAGTGCTCCCCATTCCCTAAAACCCTTGTTGTTGTTGTGTTATGTGTAAAATGACATTCATATGGGCACACTTTCTGAGTGGACACACACCTTTCTTTCTCATTCAAGTGGCACACTGCTTGATGTCGTTTTCAAGGCATCATTATAAGATCATCTGAAATCTGTTCTTATTTACCTTTTTAAAAAAGGATTTCTCAGAATTTCAGACTTTAGTATTAGTGATAGGTTACATGCAACAAAGCTTACAGATGATTTTGGTTGCATCGGTTTCCTTGAGACAAGCTGATCAGTAGAAACGCAGATGGCACACACACTCTTGGCAGCTTGGGGCCTGTTTAGGACCTGTTAGCTTGTTCTGGCCTGTAAGAAAACCTGCTCCCTTGGGGAAGCCGGGATGGCTCCCTGGGTAGGCGCTCACTTTGCAGCGCCGGGGACCAAGGATCGAATCCCGACCCTGGCCCGTGCGGACCCATATGCTGAACTGGGGGTTCCCCCAGTTCAGTTCTCTCTCTGTCTCTGTATCTCTCTCTCTGTCAAAAACAATAAAGGAATAAATAAATAAAATAAATAAATAAAAAAAACCATACAAGGAAACCCAAAACTTTGAAAACCTGCTCCCCTCCCCAACACCATGCCCACACTGAAAACCTGGAAACAAACCCACAGTTTTACTCTTTCCAAGAGTTTAATAACCATTCACAACTCAAAAGATACTCCCATTTCTAGAATAGTCATATAAATTAAAATATATCAATAGGTGAGATTTTGTACTACCATTAAAACAATACTCATAAAAGCAATGCAGGAATATAGACTATTGCCTGGTATTAAATATGGGGGGACAACACAAATAAAAGGGAAGCCGGATTGCTCAGTGGTTTTAAGCACTCTCTTTGCAGCCCAGACCCGGCCCGTGCGGACCCACATGCTGAACTGGAGTATGTTTCCCATGTGGAAGGCCCCCAGTTTGGTTCTTGCCTCCCAGTTTAGCCCTTGTCTCGAGGGGGCATGCTTTTCATGTGGGAGGCATGCTTTCCAGCCCAGTTCCTGCCCTGTGCATCCCCCGCCCACCTGCATGGAATGAGACCATGTCAAAAGCTGATGACTACAACAGTGGAGGCTGCTCTGGGCCTTCCCCCTTCTCTCTCTCTCTCTCTCTCTCTCTCTCTCTCTCTCTCTGTCTCTGTCAAAAACAATAAAATAAATCTTAAAAAAGTAGCCTGTACCACTATTTAATATTTGTATGCCTATGTATAAGAATTATAGGAAAACATGCAAAAGAGAACACTAGATCACTTTAAACCTTGAGGCAGAAAATAGTATTTAAAATATATGTACTACTCTTACCCAATGTATTTGTTTTGGAAATGTCAGTTGTCTAAATGAATTTTTATTTTCTAAATTTGTTTCCAAAATGTATTAAATTTTCTAAATTTGCTTTTAAAATTTCTAATTTTCTAAGTTTTATTTAGAAGTGTTTATTTTCAGGACTGGCTTAGTTTACAGAGAAGTGTTTCTTCTAAGACCTGAAACATTTTTATTTTTGTTTTGTGTCCCTTTATGTCTAATGTATAATTCTAGAAATTATTAGAAAAAATCACCTTTGCCTTGAACTCTTTTGTGGTATTCTACATCTCTCATTTCATATTTCTAATGACCACCCTTTTAGTGAAATGGTCCATACACTGTGGCAAGCTTCGAAGAAAATAGTGAAGATTTCCAGGTTCTCTTTCTACTCTTTTATTGCATAATGCCTGTTAATGCAGCAGGGCTCAAAATAGCCAGTTAATGGCAGGCAGGTACAGCACTATCTTAGTAAGGGTATGAATATCAAAAGATATGTTAGCATTTCATACTCCAGAGAGATTAATATTTTAAAATTAAACAAAATTAAACAAAACAACTCATTTCTACTCACCTTAATAATCATTGACATGAGTGTAGACCTTTTTTTTTTTTTTATATATTATGAAACTTTTCTTAAAAGTTTATTGGAATTTGCTGTATACATTATAGCATCTTCAGCCTTAGCTTTCAGCTTTGGCCAGTGTCCATAAGGGCAAGAGACAACTCATTTTGCCTTTGTTTACATGGTCACCTTGGCAGAATCTGAAAGCTAATTTCTCTTTCATTATCTAAAGATTTAAGCTCTGTTTTTTTTTAGGCGGAATTCAGCAATGTGTCTTGTGCCCCACCTTGCTAAGTCCCGTTTCCTCATAGTTTATATAATGTAATGTTATTATTAGGCCCAGTAAAGCTGGATCAAGGTCTAGGTTATATTTAACCAGGTCAGAAGTCTACAGGAATGGGTAGCTGAAAGGTGCATGGAGCAGAAAGAAATTTTAGCTTTTCCCATTTGAAAGGTAACCCAGCCTGCATATTTCTGTGAGATGTGTCAGCCCAGATATCTGTATTTACATCTTAAGGCCCAATATCTCTCTCTCTCTCTCTGATCTCTTGGCTTCCTGAGAGATTTACTGTTGGTTACTTTTGGTGTGAACTGCCTTGGTCATGCTTTCCATACCTCAAAATAGTCTTCATTTATAGTCTTTCCTGCTCTCTGAATTCTTCTTCCTTCCTTTTTAAGTCCAGAATCCAGTTTTTAGTTTAGTTCTATTTTGTTTTATTTTTATGTTTCTCCCAAATCAAAAACACCCAGCTACTTTGGGGGGTACACAGGGACTCATTAGGAGTCCAACAATGACCCCTTTTGTTTGGGGTTGATTTATGAGAAAGAGAATGTTTTGTGTTCGTTTTTGTTTTTGTGAGTTAGGCAAAAGACACATTTGCAAAACAAAGGAGATATAGACCAATGAGAAGACAAGGAAGACCCAATGTGAACATAAGAAAACTGTTCTTAAATGCTTATGTTTCCTGCAGGTGTTATTTAGTGGGGTTTACTACTATGGAAATACAGGTGTGTCCAAGGACCATGGAGTTTGCCTTGAGAGGCATATGACTAGAGTCATGGGCATCTGGAACCCACTCATAGAGATATTATGAGCACCAACAGAAATATTGTGCTCTGTGAACAAATACTATGAACTCCAGATTGTCACAGTAGTAAAAGTAGGATGGGGAAGGGCTGGTGTTTGAGTTCAGAGAAGACGGCTTGGGGCATATAGGAACCTATCAGTCTCTGAGAAAATGGTCAGTCTGATGTTCCAAGCACATATAGACTACTGTTTTGGAATACTGAGGTGAATTACAAAGGGGAGTACAGTTAATTTGATGTATATTGAAAACAAACATCTTGAAATTTTTGTTATTAGGGGATCCAAAGGGGGCTATAATATCTGGAAAGTGATTGCTAAGACACTGTGATATCAGAAAACTTTCAATACCTTACATACAATTGGGAATGCATAATGGAAGGGTAGAGCACAAATTTGTTTTTTGGCAGATCTTGTATTTTTATTGTGGATCTGTCCTACCACGAGAGGTCTCCCTATGACCCTTAACCATGTTGACTCCGATGTCCCTGGAGGTATAAAAGGGAGGACATTTTATACTGTTGGGAGATGGAAGTTCTTTGGCTGAGATACCCCTAGATTGTCTGTAGGCAGGTATGAGCTCAAGACTGATTTTATTTCTAACTCCAAAGAATCAGCATACATAGTGAAAATAATTGGTTTACAAGTTCGGAAATATCGATTCTAGGCTTAATTTTTCTTACATCTTTGGGCAAATCACTTCTGTCCTTTATGCCACAATGCCCAAGCTTTTTGGCACTAGGGACCAGTTTTGTGGAAGATAGTTATTTTCCTATGGACTGGGAGAAGGGGATGGTCTTGGGATGATGCAATTGCATTACATTTATTGTAATTTTTTATTGCACTTTATTTCTATATCATCATTATCGTTATTATTATTATTACATTGTAATATATAATTAAATAATTATACAACTTATTTGCCACTCTAAAGCCTGCCATCAGATACAGCTTAATTGTCACTTGTCACTCATGGTAGCATTCTGATGAGTCTGCCAGCAATTGATTTATGATGGTCTCTGTGCAGTCAGACCTCTCTACTTATGTTCATCTGTATTTGCAGCTGCTCCCCAGCACTAGCATCACTGCCTCAGCTCCACCTCAGATCATCAGGCATAAGGAACATGCAACCTAGATCCCTCATGTACACAGTTTACAATAGGGTTTGTGCTCCTGTGAGAATCTCATGCCCCCCTTTGATCTGACAGGAAGTGGAACTCAAGCCGTAATATGAGTGATGGGGAGTGACAGTAAATGCAGATGAAGCTCTGCTCTGCTCACTCACCTGCTGCTCACTTCCTGCTATGTGACCTTGTTCTTAACGGGCCACTGTATCAGCCTGTGGCCTTGAGGGGAGGTGGTGGGGTTGGGGACTCCCGAACTATGCCTTGATTTTTGGGGAACATAAAATTAATTACTTAGATAAATGTGGGGGATGTTGCCATTCTGTTGGCTGCCTATAGGTTTTTTGTTGTTGTTGTTTTTTAATATTCTATGACTATTTCTTGTTAGAGATCTCCTAAGGTGATGTTCTTATTAACAAGTGGAGACCTCAGTCTCTTTGAATAATTTGAATGGCCATTTGCAACCTCTGTCCTGGGAATGTGATGGCTGGTGGGGGCTAGACTGGGGATAGTATAATTTTATTCTTCAACCATAATGTTATCTTAATGGTCTTCATGTTAATGGATCTGGTGGACTGTGTTATAGCTCTGTTTACATCTCACTGGAAGATCTCTGAGTCTCTCAGGTTCACCTTACTATTATAGTTATCTTGTCTCATGGATCCCCACACTCCCCAGGGGCCCAACTGATAGAGAATGTTACCTGGGATTACAACATATTGTTTAGAGAAAACATTGGTTATAACTTGTTCTGTCATTGTGATATAATGGAGACTGCCTTAGAACATGATGCTTAAGCTCCTGTAAAGCCAAAATGTTAATGCATGATTCCTGCTGTGACATGTAGCTATTCCTACTGCCAATTTTTGTCTGGATAAAATGCTAATGTGCCTGAATATGAAAATAAGTTTTAAAAACTTTCATTTTAAATATCCTACCTCTTCATAACATCCTTATTACTTTTGTAAAATTTTCATTAAGAAGGCTTTAAAGAATGGGGAAAAACAAAACAAAACAGCCCAGAAGATATTAAAAGAAAGACTGGGAGAAAGAATAAAAGGTAGGTACCTCAATAGAAAAAGGAATAGTAATGTGGTGATCTGGACCCTGGAGCCAGCTATTCATACAGTTTCTACTTGCATTTTTATAAGTAATAGTATTGTTATACATTAAGGCTCCAATGGTTATTTGAAAATAGACAATGAGTAGTTTAACTTATTTCAATGTCCTATTTGATGACTGCTTGAAAGGTCATTGAACTGCTTTTACTGGGGACAATTAAACAAAACACAGTAAATCTTATATCTAAATCTGCATCTCATCCTGGGTCTTTAACTGGTCTGTATTTGTGTTAATTTAATGCAGAAGCTCTTCTAAAGCCTAAATTGGCCACATTTTTTCAATTGTTTCAGCTGCAGGCTTCAGACAATATAATGATATATGACAGTACCAATTGGGGGGAAAGGTTGTATGTGTTTATGTGTCTGTAGCTAGATGATGATAGATAGTTAGATAGATAGATAGACAGACAGGCAGACAGACAGACAAAGAGGAGGCAAGAAAGAATCAGAGGAGAGAAGAGAGACAGCTCAATAACATAGCAATCTCACTGTGATAAACTGCTGCTAACAAGCATGAGTGTGTTGTACTATTTCCATATAAATGTGAAATTCAACATTTTCCAGGGGTCAGTGATGAAACCATTTCATCAAAATTCCAGGAGAATAGTAATCTATCTCAGAATCTCTTATTGAAAAGGTTCTCATTTTATTCAGTGTTCGTCTTTATCTTTTTTTTTTTTTTTCATTTATAAGCTGATCCTTCTGTACACAATGTCTCAAAAATCCACTTCCACTAGTCCTCCACTGTGTTGAGAGAGGAACGGGGCTTAATTGGCAGCATGTACTGTTCTCTGCAGAAGGGTACATTGTTTTTAAGAATTTGAAAGGCAGAAAAGGAACAGGCACAACCCAAAATATAGCTCATGAATCATTTCTTATCTTCTGAGTGAAAGATGGTGCAAGGCATGTTAGAAGCATTTCTTGCAAATTCTGGCCATAGAACAAGGCTATCAGGCTCACTTCTCTGCTTTGCTGTCGCAGCATGCCCTCTTCAAACAAGGCAGTAAGAGCCGTCTCATTTCGCATACTTTGTCCTCATCTGACGTACTCTGGACTGAACTGTGGCTGCTCTGGGTACCTATAGAATATCCTTCATTCCTTCAGGCCATATGCTGGACCAGAGTTTCATATCTCATAGTCTGCCCTTGGAGTAGGGGCATGAAAATTATTCCTTGAAACCACAATAATCTACTTAATGTTTGTTAGAGGAATATCTAGCTATATGAAGTCAGTTATTTATGAGCTTGAAAAATGGAAAACCTCTTAAAAAAAACTAGGTGAACAGAGGTTGATTTGAGTAATGAAGATCTTTACAGGGTTACTGGGGGTTAAAAAATTTCAAGTTATAAACATTCAGAAATATTAGACAAAAAGAGAGTGGGTCAAGGCTACTGAGGCAGGTAGAACAAGTATAAGAAATAACCAGGGCCATTAAAGAAAGATGAATCTTTTGTTTAAAGAAGGAGTTATATTCTAATTAACACCTTTTGAAACTGTTAGGGCAGACACTTTAGTTAGGAGCATAGAAAATACTCTTGTAAAGAAGGTTAAGTGAAATCAAGGTTAGTAGACTTTTGAGGGAGAAAAAAAGCACACACAAGATGTGAGTATAGGTCAGAGATGATGCCTTATAATATAAATTATTTTTCAATTCATTGTGCTAGGTTCTTAATGGGGTATTATAATGTGGAATTTTTGTATTTAATTCTGGGAAGTTATTTGTTGGTAATGCAGTAGACTCTCACTTAGCTGGTACCCTTGGAGATTTGTAGATGCTAGATAAATATTAAGTCAACTCTCGGTTAACCAGAACTCCAGCAACTGGCAAAATCTCAAGCAACCGGCTGATTACTGTTTACTGAGAGCTGTTTGCTTGAGTTCTGGTTAATGGAAAGTCTACTGTACCTATATTTTATCTTCTCTGGAATTTCTGATGGATGGATGTTCAATTTTCTCCTTGATGTTCTAATATTGTTATTGTTTTATTCTTATTTTAAGAAGTTGTCTTAATTTTATTTATTTAATTTTTATTTACTTTGTATTTACTTGTTTATTTTTATTTATTCAGAAGAAAAATGAAATATAATAGTTTGGTGAACATGTAGATGTGTCCCAATCTGCCCATCTGTTCCCTAACTGTTTCACTGTTCCTCCCACCATGGAGTGCACTCACTTTCTTCCCAAGGAAGAAAGCTCCATACCCCATCTATTTTCTGCATGCAGAATAAAGTCCAGGGTTCATGGGTGTCAAGCAGCCCCCTTCTCCAGTTCTGGATGTGGGTCTTTCTGGTGTGACCTCACAACTAAAATTATAGGTCATATTGTACTCAGTCTCCACTCTAGAATGATAGAATAGGGACAGAATAACTCCAGTAAACATACTAATTTGGAAAGTGAAGGAGACATATCAAGATAACAATCAGTGGTCTTAGCAACATTGAAATGCTACTGGACAGCTACTGTGAAGGTCCTCTAATTTGGGGTTGGGAAACTCCTCTGATTAGACCCTGCTACACATTCTAGGAGGAATTGTTTGTTCATTGTTCTCTGCAGCTCCTAACTCTCCCTCTTGTTGGTTCTTGCCCATCGTTCATTTTTCTTAAGGGTTGGAATGCATTTCCTTGTTAGGGACTGTACCACTCTCGCTGTCTGCTTACTCTTAGAGAAACCTCAGAGGGCTGAGGTTGTTTACAATTTCAACAATCAAAAGTTTATTACATCTAGGCAAATGGTATCTTGGCAATGTAATTTCCTCAAAAGCATGGTTGGTCCCGATTTCTTTATGTGTAGCTAGTTACAGATGCTAATAACCACATCCAAAGTTCTTTCAAAGACAGGTCTTAAATCTATTTGACTTCTTTGTTGCCTTTCCCTCATGTTTCTCTCTCAGCTAAATGGTAATGACCTTGAAACTGTCTACAATAATAAGTGAGAAGAGCACACTGTTAATCTGAGGTTAACTGTTAGGCTGAATTACTGTGTTCTATCAAAAGGTCTCACTTTCACTCAAAGATTTTTAAAATTTCAGCTCTTGTGGTTTGAGCCTAGAATTAATCAGATATTTCAATCATGCAAGAATTTAAATTTCTTGCCTCTGTATCCTTTCTCCTTTCAAAAATACTATTTCTTTTACAGGATTTATATTTTTAATGAAATATTTGCTATATACAACCAATGCTAACATGTATACGCTTATAACTTTCTTTTATTCATTTTCTTTTTTTTAAGATTTATTTTATTGTTTTTTGACAGATAGACAGAGACAGAGAGAAGGGGGAGGGCCCAGAGCAGTCTCCATAGTTGTACATCATCAGTTTTTGACATGGTTTCATTCCACACAGGTGGACGGGGGTCGTGCAGTACAGGAACCTGCCTAGGGGCCTTCCGCATGGGAGGCACCACCCTGCAAGCTGTGGGCTGAACCAGGGGTCTCCCATGGAAAGCTTTCCTCAGCGAGAACTGAACTGAGAACCTCCCGCATGGGAAGCACACCCCAGCTCAGCATATGGGTCCACATGAGCCGGGGCCAGGACTCAATCCTTGGACCCTGGTGCTGCAAAGCGAGCGCTTAACCCACTGAGCCATCCAGGCTTCCCCCATGATTTATTTTCTTGACCTAGAGCTACAAATTCAGTAGGCACACAGAATGCCTTTGAAGGTTTATTTATTTTTTAATAAATAAATAACCACCTCTTTTAGGACTGTATAACTTAAATTATCACTTTTATAGCTTCAGTATCAGTTATCTTGCCTCCCTGCTGCCAGGCTAATAAGTCAAAGCCATGTATTTTAGGTTTTTCTTAAATTACACCACACTTGTAGGTATTAGATTGGATAGATTAACTGTGCTAACAAACTCTGAAAATTTATTTTTCATTCATGTAGAGTCCATTGTGCATATTCATAATGGACTGGTTGTTTTGGGTGATTCTTCTCCTAGTAATGACTCAGGAATCCAGGTTTTCTCCCTCATGTAGTTCTGTCTGCTAACACAAGTGGTCTGTGTATTGAATGAGGAAGGGGAAGAGAGGATATGAAAGGGTGCAGAAGATGGTTTGAAGTCTAGGACTGGAAAAGGTAAACATTTTCACTCATATGCCACTGTCCAGCGCAAATAGAAGTTTTCTTAACGCAAATGAGAGGATGTTCAAGGAGACCATCTGTAGAGCTTGAAATATTTTTTCCTGGAATGCGACTTGGAGGCACCGGAGCAGACAGAAAGAGAGAACTGTACTTCCACTGATAATGGAGGAGGAAAGTGTGAGTGTTCCCATGCCTTTATGGCATTTCTTGTGAGAATTGGCTGGGGTCATTTTTAAAGGGATTCTTCACATATTGTAACACATATATGGAGCACTGTGGAATTGTACCCCTGGAACCTGTGTACCGGTACTTTTTGCTAACCAGTGCCACCCCAGTAAATTTAACAAAAAAAAAAAAAGAAAAGAACAGGGATTTTCCCCACATGGACTATATAGAGAGAAGAAAGCTAGTCCAACACAAAGAAGTTTGGGGATAACCACCAGAAGCCTGTTAAAAGAATCAGCTTTAAAGAACCACTAAAGGGGAAGAATCACCAAAATTGTCAAGAGGCCTTTTTTTCCAGGAGTTTTCAGAAAGGAGGAACTCTATGGGGGAAAGAATGCACCACCAAGAAAGAGCCAGTAATTATAAATCTGAAGTGTCTAGAGGGACCTAATGACAGATTGTAACTGTGCTCACTGCTTTGTGAGCTGCAACATTCTTTAGAAGTGTAAGCTATTTTTTATAATGCTAATTTCTGGATGTGTTCAGACACTTAGCTGTGCTGCTATAAATCTTCCTCATTTGGGATTTTATACATTTTGTTCTTTGACTTGGAACAACCTAGGTAGGTTTTGTATGGCACATGTGTAATAAAGCGTAATTGCAATTGTAGTCAAGTTCAGAAAACCTTATTGTCTGCCAGTATTTTCTAAAGAAAAGTTGTTCTACTTAACATCATTCCTGCCTTTGCCGTGTTTTCTATATTGTTAGAATAGAAAAGCCATTAGTTCAGATCCAAGTATACTTATTGGCTTATTTTTTCAGAAAAATGCATATCACAACCTGTGAAATGAATAAAAGAACAGAACTATGGATAATTAGAATTGAAAGGCAAGATAAATAGCTGCCCTGTAGTGTGGAATTGGTTAAAAAGGAGATTAAAAAAGAAATGAGAGAGAAATATAAGCAACATAGGAAAAAAAATCACAAAATTTAATCTGAAGTTAACCTGTTAACACAGGTTATAATCAGCTAAATAAACATTGGGTGAACAGTGGTTTATCTTTATCTTCTTTGAATTTTGGACTGTTTATTGAGGGGTATGGTTTGGTGATTCCAGGTGTCTTAACTGGTATGGTTTCTGCAGTGGTATGCTCATCTATGTACCACATCTTCATTCAATCATCTATCGATGGGTACTTGGGTTGCTTCCATATCTTGGCTATTGTAAATTGTGCTGCAGTGAACATAGGGGTGCGTATATCTTTTTGAATTGGTGTTTTGGATGCATTTGGATAAAAAACCAGAAGTGGAATTGCTGGGTCATAAGCTAGTTCTATTTTTAACTTTGAGGGAACCACCAAGTCATTTTCCATTGTGGCTGCATCAATTTGCTATCCTACTAACAATGCACAAGGGTCCCCTTTTCCCCACATCCTCACCAACGATTTCTGTGTGTCGATTTATTGATGATAGCCATCCTGACAGGAATGAGATGGTATATTATTGTGGTTTTAATTTACATTGCTCTGATTATTACTGATGTTGAGCATCTTTCCATATGTCTATTGGCCATCTGTATGTCCTCTGTGGAGAAATGTCTATTCAGGTCCTCTGCCATTTGATAATTGGATTGTTTTTGGGGTGGGTTTTTTTTTTGTTTTTTTGGTGTTGAGTTGTATAAAGTCTTAAAAATTTTTGTATATTCACTTGTTATCAGATGTATCATTGGCGAATATCTTCTCCCATTCAGTAGGACATCTTTTCATTTTGTTGATTGGTTTTTCTTTGCTGTACAAAACCTTTTTAGTTTGATGTAGTCACAATTGTTTGTTTGTTTGTTTGGTTGGTTGGTTGGTTTCTCTTGCTTGAGGAGGTAGACCAGCAAAAAAATATTACTCCTATGTATTCTTCTAGGAGTTTTATGGTTTCTGGTTTTACCATGCTGTTTTGATAACCATAGCCTTTTAGTATAGTTTGATATCTGGTAGCATAATTGCTACCAACTTTGTTCTTTTTTCTCAAATTGTTCTGGCTAATTGGGGTCCTTTATGACTCCATATAAAATTTTTTTGAAGATTTATTTTTATTTTTTTTGACAGAGAGGGAGAGAGAGAGATACAGAGACAGAAACAGAGAGAAGGGGGAGGGCCCAGAACAGTCTCCGTAGTTGCACATCATTGGTTTTCCCACATAGTTTTATCCCACAGGTGGGTGCGGGGCTGCACAGGGCAGGAACTGGGCCGGGGCCTCACCCCAGTGAGAACTGAACTGGGGGCACTCCCCAATTCAGCATATGGGTCTTCACAGGCGGAGCCCGGATTTGATCCTCAGTCCCCAGGGCTGCAAAGTGAGCGCTTAACCCACTGAGCCATCCGGGCTTCCCCCCATATAAATTTTAAGAGTGTTTGTTCCACTTCTGTGAAAACTACCATTGGTATTTTGATAGGGATTGCATGAATCTGTAGATTGCTTTGAGGAGTATGGACGTTTTAATGATGTTAATTCTTTCTATTTATAAGCCTGTATATGTATGCATCATTTATTAGTATCTTCTTCAAGATACAAATAAAAAAACTTTTTACCTCCTTGGTTAAGTTTATTCCTAGATATTTTATTTTGTTTTGATGATTGTAAATGAGATTGTTTTCTCAATTTCTCCTTCTGACAATTCATTATTGGTGTATAAAATGCAACCAATTTCTAAACATTAATTTTGTATCCTGCTAACTTACTGAATTTATTTATCAGTTCTAATATTTTTTGGTGACTTCTTTAGGGTTTTCCATATATAGTATCATGTCATGTACAAATAATGACAGTTTTATGTCTTCCTTTTCATTGTGGATACCTTTTATTTTATTTTATTTTTTTCTTGTCTGATTGCTGTGACTAGGACTTCCAATACTATGTTTAATAAAATTGATAAAAATGGGCATCTTTGTCTTGTTCCGGATCTTAAGAGGAATGCTTTCAGCTTTTCCTATTGAGTGTATGATGTTAGCTGTGGGTTTGTCATACATAGCCTTTATTATGTCGATATTATGTATAGGTATGTTCCCTCTATTCCCATTTTGTTGAGAGTTTTTATCATACATAGATGCTGGATTTTGTCAAACACTTTCTCTGCATTTATTGGTACACAGACTTCTGATCATCCCAGTCTTCTTCATGCTTTAGAATATAACTCAATCACCTTCTTTAAATTACCTTCCATGACTTGCCCCAAGAGGAAGTTAGATGGTTCTGGCTGGACCCTAATCCAATATGACTGCTGTCCTTATAAGAATAGGAAATTTGGACACACACACACAAAGTGAAACCACATAAAGGCACAAGAAGAAGCTGTTTATCAAGGAGAGAAGCCTCAGAAGAAATGTACCTTACCAATACCTTGATTTCAGACTTCTAGAGTCAAGAATTGTGAAAAAATGAAATTCTGTTGTTTAAATCATCTAATCTGTAGTACTTTGTGAATATAGATGAATAATATCTAAATGCAAAAAACCAATAGAAAATTTAGGCTAAATAGTTTGCACATATCAGATATATATCAATTCATTTATGTTCATTAAAGTTAATAGCTTATTGAAAATTATCTAATGAGAAAAGGGGACAGTCCACTAAAGTTTGTCATAGTATTAGATTTAAGTTCTAGTGATGTGCCTTACCAGCCACAGGGTGTCAGAAATGTTATTGAAGTTGTCCCTGAACCTATGATTTCATCTATAATACAGAGATGCAGCATCAATTTTTTATTAAAACATTGTTCAAATAAATTTTTTAAATGTTTCATAAGATGCTGCTTTGTTGTTGAACATTACTTTTACATGCAATTAATTTACCCTGCTAGGTGTGAAGATATATTAGCTATCTTTTTTTTTCTTTTTTCATTTCCTAGGAGCTAGAGTGTTTTTTAAATATTTGATAAATATTGCCAAATTTCATCACAGGAATTCTAGACCAAGTTATGCTATTACTAGTAGCAGCTGGAAGTACCTGTTACTCCCAACTAGGTCATATGTGCACTGCAAACTATTATTGTATAGATTGCATATATTAAGCTGCTGATTATACAGGTAAAAAAAGTATACCTTTATGTTAATTTGCATTTATCTGATTACTAGTGGGAGTGAATATTTTTTCTTATCTCTTTATCTTTTGCAAATCCTTTATTATTTTTTAAAATGAAACTCACAGTGCCTATTATTTTATTTTATTTTGTTTTATTTTTTAATGAATTTATTTTATTTTATTTTTTATTGTTTTTGACACACAGAGAGAGACAGGCAGACAGACAGACAGACAGAGACAGAGACAGAGAGAGTGAACTGAACTGGGGGAACTCCCCAGTTCAGCACATGGGTCCGTCTGGGATGGGGCCGGGATTCGATCCTCAGTCCCCTGCTCTGCAAAGTGAGCGCTTAACCCACTGAGCCATCCCGGCTTTCCCAATTTTTTTTTTTTTAAGCTTTATTTTATTGTTTGAGAGAAGGAGAGAGAGAGTGGGGGGAGGGTCCAGAGCAGTTTCCATAGTTGTACATCATTAGTTGTGACATGGATTCATTCCACACAGGTGGATGTGGAGCTTCTCAGGGCAGTAACAGACCTGGGGGCCTCCTGTGTGGGAGAGGACAACCTTCCCTGCCATCCCGGCGGTTACCATTTGTGCTGCAGTTCAGCCCGGGGGGTTGCATGGGCCAGGGTTGGGAATTGAACCCCAGACCTCATGATTGCAAGGCAAGCACTCAACTGCTGAGCTATCTCAGCTTCTCCACACATTCATTATACTTATTATTGTACTTTTTTTTTTTTTAATTTCATGAAAGGTATGTGTAACGTATTCATGTGTGTATATGATATACGAAGATGGTGAGGAAAAAAATCCAGCCGTTATGAGCATAACAAGAATGGTTACATGGCTGAATACTTTCTGAATAGCCCTCATTTATATTTATTTATGAAAATATGTGTATATACACGTGCACACACATGTTTTACATGCATCTTTCTGGTTTATAATTTACCTTTCAATTCTGTTAATGGATTTCTAGGTAAACATTTTTATTTTTATGTAGATATTTGTTAATTGTTTTCTTTGGATATGTAGTTAAGAAGCGATTTCCACAATTTTCCATGTGGAATTTATTCAGTATAAGAAGTAAAGTAGATATATTACTATATTTGGTTTAAAAAATTTAGCCATTACCATAGCCATACATTTACCTTTGATTAAAAGTGGTACTTTCACCTCCATTTCTTTCCTGAGTTCAGTTAACTCACATTTTATTTTATTTTTCAATTTATTGTCCATTTTATTCTTAGTTTTTGTGCTTTTGATTCAACACATTTTCCTTGAATCATTGAATACTTGCTAGAGGATATACAATTAAATTGGAGATTGGTGCTTCAATTTTCTTTTCTTCATAGTTGGTTTCAAGGTGGTGGTAGATTTTTATCAGGTGCAACGTTTTCATTCTGGTTTCTTTGTTTTTTTTTCTGACACCATTAGGCAGTGACTGATGCTTCCTTCCATCTCTAGAGTTTGTAAAAGATCTTGTTCTTATCTCAGTTTAGCAAAGTTCTGTGTTTTCAGTGGATTATTCTTTTTGGAAGAGAAGGGGAGAATTGTTGATCCTATATATTATGATACCATTTTCCTGCTGTTTCATGCATTTCCCCTCTTGCTTCTTTTCCCCTTTACCACCCAGATTCCTAAAGGCACTTCTTGTTTTATCCTTTTTGATCTTAGAAGCAAATCTGAGTTTTGCACACTTGTAAGCCCTTTCCTTTAAGTCAGTGCTCTGATCTACCAGAATTGTTTTTTTTTTTCAGTGTTTTCAGACTTACAATCACTTTCCTTCTTTTAAGGATGATTTTAGGTTCATCTTCTATTCTTTCTTTTCTTCATTTCTCTTCATAGCTTGCCCAGGTTCCTCCTAGTTCTCTGCAAGGTTTGTACGGGGGCTTGGAGACAGATATGCTGAAAACTCCTATTTACTTCTCTACTCACAGGTGTCTATGAGTCACGTTTAAGATCCGGGATCCTTTTTCTTCTAGGTGATCTGTAGAGTTTTGGAGTGTGTGTAGTGGGGGTCAGGTTTAGGTTGCCACATTTAAGCTGGTTTGTTTGTACTTTATAATAAATTTTAATTATTCTTTTCTTTAAACATATTAACTTGTTTCTTTCACCTATTTATGATTCCATATGGACTGTGGAACTTTTTATGTCAAAATTCTCCATTGAATGATAAAGTATATTATAGTTTAACATTAAAAAAATGACATTTTCATAATATTACAGCTTTGTATCTAGAAACATGAAGACCTCATTATTTAACTTTCATTTATTCCACTGGAAATGAATATATATGCTATAGATAGTGATCACATATGTAAAGTATCATGTGATATTTGAGAGCAATTTATAATGAATATTGATATTGCACATATTTGTCAAATTTTCAAAATGACTTAGTGATATATATTCATTAACATTGTTTTCTACAAATGTATTGTACCATAGGTGGGAAAGGTTTTATTACCATACCACTTTACAATGATAAATTAAATGCCAGGAAAATTCAATGACTTGTTTAAATTTATGTAGTTATTTGGCATTATTCTTGAGTCCAGATTCTATGTTAATTGACTTTCTAGTTCAATTTTTTCTTTTTACCATAGGAACACAATTTAAAATTTCAGATACTAAATAAGCATGGTGAGACCTTGCCATTTTATGTTATATAGTCACATTATTTCTAGATATTATTTGGCCTTTTCCCAATGGACAGCTTATATATACATCTTTATTTGTCTCTCTCTGTGTTTCCATAACCTAAATCCTTACCCTAATGCATTGGCTAACATTTGTTGAGTAAACAAATAAACTGAATTTTTTTTAGTTACGGAACTTGGTGCCCAATGTATAAAATGTAATTTATCTACAGTAATGTTGAATAACCTTTCCATTTTTGTGGAAAAGATCATGTAAACATATTTCTTCTATATAACAATCCTTCTTTTGTCTTTCTTTTGCTCTTTTTCTTCTACCAATTCCTTTCCTCTTCTTTCTCCTTCCTCCATTCCTTGCTTCTCATCTCCCCTTCTCCTGTGTTACATCTGCTATTTACTTCCAAACAGAAATAGCCTTTAGTAACTAAAAATTGATAAATATTGTAGTTTTAGGTGAATTCTGGGCTCAGTAGAAATTACCGGCTGTTGTCTCAGATTATTTCCTGTTTATGTAGTAAAAATTGTAATTTGAAATTTTTAGTTGAATTCTGATTATGAAATGTAATGGGTAGGGGAAAAACTATGCAATTTTACTCTTTTGAAATGCAAGAACAGGTTATACACTGTGCAATAATACTCATGTGTGGTTTAGATTAACAGAGAGAAGAAAAATTTTAAAACTCTTATATTTACTAAATGCTTCCTCTGCATTATGGAAGGAATCAGTCAATTTCACATGCTGAATCTAATACTTACAGTAGTTCCCTGTTTTGCATGTGAAAAAGCACAGGTCAGGAGAGATTAATCACCTTGTAGAGGGTCACCTAGGAGGTCAATGAAAGATTTAGGGAGTGAGAGAAGGTGTCTCTCATGCTAAACATATTCTCTTTTCATCAAAATGTGCAGAAAGGGTCGACTATTCTGATAAGATCTCTAATTATAGTGTTTGTCTGGGGAAAAAAAAAAGAGGTCATCTGTCTATATGCATGTGTCTGTGTATATTAGAAAATTTTTCTAAGATAATTTTAGATACTATTTCATATAATCCTTTCTCCCAGTGAAAGGGGAAACAGTCCTTTGAGTGCATCTTTATTGAAGTATTTCTTATCTTGTCTGCTGCAGGCTACAGAATCTAAAGCCCTGAAAGTCTCCGATAGATCTCGGGTCCAAATGAATAGTGTTTGTCTTTCGCATTATTACTTTTAGAAAGCAATTTGTGGTGCAAATGTGGTTGGGGACTATGGGTAACAAGAAATCCTACATTGAGGGAGCAGTGTTGCCTGTTAACTTGATTTGGTTCCTTAAAGCCCAATTTCCAATAAGGAGGTCACTTCAATGTTTTTAGTGCTTTTATTTATATATCTTTCTAAGAAATTAACTGCTACTGAATGCATCAGTGCTTATAAAATGACCCATGTTTAAAATAGATACACTATATCGAGTTAAATGGGCTAGAAGTTACTATTTAGAGGAAAGGACAATCTCATTAGCAAGAAGGCAAGCAAATCATAGAAATAACGGACATTAGTGAATAAATGCCTCATAGGTGGGGAGATTTATAGTTAGGTCTGTTCTCATTAACTGTGTTTAGCTTCAATAAGATATATTGTCTATTCATTTAACACAATTTCTTGTAGTAAAATGGAAATAATTAGATTAATACTAAACTATCATAGTGCATAATTAATATAAATGAAATGTAGTGGACAGATAAATATGCATATAAATAAATGCAAATGAGTAAAAATGTGTAGGAAAGCAAATATTTTTGAACAGATTATTTCTGAGAGGTGTGCAATTCTGAGCTAATTATTAGGATTTGCTAGTGCTCAAATAGTGCTAAAACTCCATTGATTAGGAAGCTCACTTAAAGAACTTTTATTAAATAAATTTCTTGGGTTGCACCTGATTTACTGATTCAATAAATATGAGTGGGGCAGGAAGAAAGTTTCTAAAGGTCCCTGGTGATTCTGATGACTAAGCAGATTAGGGAATAATAGTGACAAGTTGTATTTATTGAACTTTATTGAGTATGTACCGGTATTAGGGTTACACACTTTACAAATTTGTACAACACTTTACAAATACTGACTCAATTAACCTCCATAAAGCCCTGTGATATGGAAACTGAGACACAGAGAGGATAATAACATGCCTAAAGTTATAAAGGTGGTAGAGGTAGTGATGGGACTTTTGACTCCGAACCCTGAAAGGCATATTTTATTGCTTTAGTGTAGAGTGCTTCCCTGTGAAAATTATCTCTTCACTTGGAATCTATCTAGTCAGTATGCTATGACCTTGGGCAAATCAACAGCTGCCAATAAGATTTTACTTTGCCTCAGGGCAAAACCTATAGAAATTGTAATAGAGGCTGGATTTTATCAAATGAACAGGTGGTTGTTTGGGTCATGTAAGTAGACCAACCCAGTATAATAATTAAACTTAAATATATGATTTTCCATATTTTCTTTAGCCTTCACACATATGAGGGCTGCTATTTTAATTCAGTGTAAAGTATTACTTTATGAGCTGTAATGCCAACTTTTTCCTTCTAGGGGAGACATCGGATATCCAATGTTGATGTTAAAGCAATTACTTTAATCTACTCTACTTAATGGACAAAAGCAAGTCATTTCTGCTTTTTTGCAATGTAATTCTTATGCATAACCAATGTCTTCCAACTTTACTCATAACAGATGACAGACTGATGATACACCTTGTGTCTCTTCACCAGGACCAGGAATTCCTGGTTTACCAACTGTAGTCTTCTAGAGCTGGTTTAGCTGATATGACTTAATTTAACTTCTTTTTTCATTGAACTGACCAGGAATACTGTCAGAATGGTTAGATCAGCCCCACACTGCCTGGATGTCCCATTTATTTCTGTGAACTTCACTGGCCATAAACCTACTCATCCTACCTAAAGAAATGTGAAGAGAACTTGAGGCAATCTGTTAATGAAGTTTTTGGAGGAAGTTAAAGATGAAACAGTTTCATAGTGGATTCATCTTACCTGACATTTTCAAAATAATTGTAACAAGAAGAAGGCAAAACTGTCCCAGTTCTGGATATTTAATATAAGCCCTTAGTGACTTATGGGTAAAAGAGCATATTGGCTCAATGTGAAACCAGCAGGGAAATGTTTAATTATAATAGAATGTTGCAGAAAAAAATATGATTATTGGCCAGGAACAGTTTGAGATTCAATTCATTTTATAGTTTTCCAAAGCTGCTTTTAGTTGCTCTATGAACAGAAGCATTCACTGTGAAATGAATAGTGGAGGTTTTAGCTTATCTGGTCTCATCACTATAAAGGAAATGTAGCACCATCGTGGGGAGGATGCTCATGCTCACTGCAAAATTCCTTGAGTCTGCCACTGGTCTTCAGGGACACCTGCTCTGCTGTTCAGTGCATCCTCACACTTCACAGCCCTCCTGTTTTCCCTTAGAATTGCTTCTCCCGTAAGTGATTGGTACCAGACCTTCTCCCCCTGGTGAGAACTTTGGAGATCGTCTCTTCTGGGCTTGGATGCTGTTTAGAAATGGCCCCTCAGACCCAGTGCCCTCCTCCACTGATTATTCAATACGTGATGACCAGGTATTCATTGACTGTACTTGAGATCAAAAGAAGAAAGTGGACATGTGGCAAAGAGTTCAGGGTTAAAGAAGATGAGAAGCGGGTGCTGCAGTTTGTCATCATGTGTCATTATGTGAGGGGCTCTGTTGACAGCTCTCTTAGTAGCATTTCCTCTGATGCCTTCTGACCAAACCGTGCTCTTGATTGTGTTTTGTTTATGACACACACAGTAGATGAAAAGCCTATTTCATTGTCTCAACACAAATAAATTATTTTTAAAAATGAAGAGGAAAAATAAATGTTCCTCAGATCAGGTAATAACAGGAACAGTCACTAAGGAACTGGCTATTTAGTTTTAAGATCTCTCTTCGGAGGAGGTCATGTCTTATTTTATAAACATATATTAAAGTTCCTCTACAAATAATGCAAATTTAGGGTCAACTTTATTTATTTGTATTAAACATACCACTAGGTTTTCTGTCTCATTAAGAGATAGTACTCATTGCTTTCTAGTTGATAGATTATTTTCATTATATGGATTCTTTTAAGGCTATTTGAAAGCTACAGGTCATCTTTACCTAATGAGCTTCCAATGACCAGAACAGCATCCTTTGTTAAGGTGCTTTGGAATTTGATTAATTGGGAGGCCAACCCTAGTCTTTTTTGTGGGCATCATTCATAAATCATTGCTTTGGTCTGCAGCAAAATCATCTACACTCTATTACTTGCCAAGGCTGTGTAGCACTTTCATCACCCATTGGAAATGAATGCTATTCCCACATATTAAATTGTTTCCTCATAACTGTGCCCACCCAGAATTAGACAAAATATAAGGCAGCCAAATGCTTTTTACTTGACATATAATAGAGATTGTTTCATCTGGTAAATAATTGGTTGGTGTGGAGACGATTAGAGGGAGAGATGATAATAACTAACCCACGTGTTTGAGCCACACTGAGCAGGAACCATTGACTTGGGCAATTGGAATAGCCTTTGAAATCTTGCCTGCTGCTTTTTTTTGCTTTTGCTTTCAGTGAAATCAGTTGGCTCAGAAGCAACTTGGTGGTGGTTGTGTTTTTTCATCATTGTTATGTATCAACATTTCCAGAAGGAAGCCTATCATACTGATGTCAGTCCCTGAAATCCAGTTCCAATGCTATAAATGTCTGATGCTATATATCTTTTTGAGAAAATTATTCTTGATCAGTATCTCTACCTTCTGGGCTTAAGATGTACTGGCCTCTAAACTAGCCCTGATCTGTAATTGGCATCACATTTTCCTCTGCACGGATGAACTATAGCAATTAAAACAAAGGAATTTGCACACTACTCCTGAGAGATCATCCTTACTCCAGTTATTTTGCAACTAGTTAAGCAGAGAGGTCAAGTGCAAGTCAGTGGCCCAAACAGATGCAAGACCTAGAGTCTTAACTTACAGTCCACAATTAAAGTAAAGGAACAAACCAGTAGCAGACTCCATGACATTCTGAGCACCTGGGAAGTAGGGTCCTAAAAGGTTCCTTATGATCTTGGCCTAGACAGGGGTGGTGAACCTATGGCACGCGTGCCCAAAGTGGCACGCGGAGCAATTATTTCGGCACGCGGAGCTGTGAATATCATTTAAAAAATTATTGTTTATGCTCTTATAGACATAAAAATAATCGATACCTCTATCTCACTCGATGGGTTGGCATGCTAGTCGAGCGAGTATACTCTTATTTCATAAACTTTGGCACTCAATCGCCGAAAGGTTCACCACCCCTGGAGGAGATCTAGGTGATAATCATATAGAGTTTGAGAGAGATAGCCAGGATTAGGCTACTGAGTTTCTGCATGAGTCAAGGAGGCAGGGGTGATTGGAGTCCTCTCCTCCTCTCAGGCGAGCTCCATCTTCGCAGGAGGTCATGCTGTGGGGGCACCATAATGTCTTCTGTTCTCTTCTTCACAACTTGGTTAATCAAACAGACAAGACATCAACCTTTCTAAGCCTCTGTCCCTCAACAGTAAAATTAATTCCTATCACCTGCCTTTCCTGGCTTATAAGGAGCCTGCGAGGCCATCGAAGCCATGTTGTTTCATAAAACATTAAACACTCTCCATGCCAAACATACTATTTCTTTTGGAAGTAACTTCAGACTGAAAATCTGCATTTAAAAATTTTTTAAAGATTTATTTTTATTATGTTGACAGAGACAGAGACAGAGAGAGACAGAGAGAAGGGGGAGGGCCCAGAGCAGTCTTCATAGTTGTACGTCATTAATTTCAACATAGCTTCATTCCACACAGGTGGGAGGGGGGCTGCACAGGGTGGGAATCGGGCCGGGGGCCTCCCGAATGGGAAACACACCCAGTTCAACACATGGGTCCGCATGGGCTGAGGCTGGGACTGGGACTCAATCCTTGGACTCCGGGGCTGCAAGGTGAGTGCTTAACCTGCTGAGCCATCCCAGCTTCCCCAAATCTGCATTTTAAAAAAAAAAAGATTTATTTTATTGCT
The DNA here is from genome assembly GCA_004027555.1 of Craseonycteris thonglongyai. Lineage (NCBI taxonomy): Eukaryota > Metazoa > Chordata > Mammalia > Chiroptera > Craseonycteridae > Craseonycteris > Craseonycteris thonglongyai. The sequence goes on from PVKE010002155.1 coordinate 46,596, forward strand.
TGAGAGAAGGAAAGAGAGAGAGAGAGAGAGACAGAGAGAAGTGGGGAGGGCCCAGAGCAGTCTCCATAGTTGTACCTTATTAGTTGTGACAGTTTCACTCCACCCAAGTGGAGGTGGTGCCATGTGGGGCAGGAACCAAACTGGGGGCCTTTTATATGGGAGGCAAGAACCTTCATCACTGAGCCATCCAGGCAGTTACCAGTTGTGCCACAGTTTAGCTGGGGTTGGGATTCGATCCCCAGACCTTGTGGTTGCTAGGCTAGCACTCAACCTGGTGAGCTATCTTGTTGATTCTTAATTATACATAACAGAAAAACTGCAGCTGCAATATGATGCTATATTTCAAAATTAATTGTTAAGGGGAGATAAAAAATTTCTAACACTTCCTTTCTTCTAGCGTTCTTGACTTGGGAATCTATAGAGTGCTTTATGTCAGGAGAAACAATCCAAAAGGAAAGACATTGAATTGCAAATGATAATTCAAAAATTAACAATTGATATTTTCTACTCTGAGAGCGTTTATGAAAATAAACATGGATATGTGATGGGAGAGCAATAAATTACGTTGCTGTATATTCTGTGTAGGACCTCAAAGTAAAAAATAGCATTGGCACATTAGTTTTCAAATTTTCTCTTAAAGACCAATCAGAATATGTCAACACCAAAAGGCAAATCTAAATCCAGAGGAAAAACTTAAAAGCAAAGACAAATATACCCTTGGCAAAGCCATAATATAACTCCCCAAGTATATGTAATGTTTTGTTTCTCAAAAGTTGTCACTTTCACTTACATGCACTTCAGATCACTGCAATTCCTCATTTATGCACCACATTTTAAATGTTTTAGTTAAAAGCATTATGAGGTTCTGAATTGTGTCAAATGCATCCTTGACACCTGCATAAATGTTTCAGGACAGAATTATGAAATGGCAACATAATTAATTTTCTATTGAAGAAAGCCTAATGGATCATAGAAAATGCCCAAGTTGGCAGGTGTAATTTCAACGCATAGCTCTTAGTGTTTCCCTAAAGGTACTTGACTAATAAGGAATGCCATTACAAACAGCAATTTGCTTTGTTTTGTTTGTTTACCCAGGTTTCTTACTTCTGCACTATGTTTTTTGGTGTTTCAATATGAACTTGCTTAGGGTCGTTTTCAAGATTAAAAAAGAAAAGCCTGACAATCAAATAAGGTGACATTGTTTTTTCTTGTTCTCTTACTGTTGAGGATATTCTATGATCATGCTTCTTAATTGAATACCTGTCCCAATGACTGATTTATTGCTTCTTTTGACTTAAAGTGTTAGAACTATGAAGTAAAATAGTGCATACTGATTTGAACTATTTTTAAATCTCCTAGAGTGGGAGCACCATTTTAATATTAATTGGCTTGAATCTTGGTAGATCGAGTTCTAAAACATTCTTTTGTCATTCTCATTGGATTTATCATTGTCTCTAGTAGAATCAAGAGATCTGTACTTGATCATGTCACAATTGATAAGTATCACTTTCTTTCGTTCGCTTGTAACATAATCCTACCTCTCAGCCTCTATCACCCCACACCTTGTTATACAACTCTTTATTTCTACATAGCCTTTGTCTTTCTGCTACAGTTGCATCAGTATACCCCACATCAGTTTTGTAGAGCTCAGTTTCTGGGGTTTCTAAAACTTGAAAAATGGGTGAGTTTATACTACACACTAGAAATGTAGAACTGGTGGACAACAGTATCAGAAAGAACATAGCCTGGTGAATACAGGGTGGCATTTTCTAGGCAGGAGAATTCCTTCTGCTATAAGCAGATTTTTGGTCCTTCTGAAATAATGCTAACCTGTGGCATTTGGTTAACATAAGGGGAGACCTAAGGGGACAAAAATTGTGTCAGGCAGTAGGGTATGGTGATTTCTAAAGGCCACCATCTGTAAAGTGATCATTGTTTTTTTATTATCTATCGGGTAAGTTTCAGACTTTTAACCTTGACATCACCAGTCTCAGCACAGAGGCGGGGGCATGGTCAGCAGACGTTTCTGTGCAAATGTGCTGAGTGACTCCCTGGGTCCACTCTCCACTGTATTTGCTGTGCTGTGTTCCTAGAAGCCTTGGCTTTCGAAGGCCTCCATCTTCTGGACTCCCTTAGTAAATGGTCTGTGGGTGCGTCTGCAATAGAAGGCACTGCAAATATTGGGAAAAGGAAGGAGTGCAAGATCAGGGTACCTTGTCCCTGTTTTCCTTGTGCTAGTGCCTTGCTCTTCTGTTGTTTATGTTTTCATCAACTCCAAGCGATACTGTTTTCCTCTTGTCTCCCTTTGGCCTTGGTTTCCCTCTGTTTCTAGTCTGTGAGCATCAGTCTCCATTCCATCATCTGTTAACCCTGCTAACATCTCTGTGAACAATCTCTTCATTCAAGTCTCTTTGCCTGGGCCGAATACTGTTTCCTGACACTAACCCTCTCTGATAACAACAGCGGTATGATAATTGAGATTCAGAATGCGTTTTGTGCCCCTCCTCTGTGACTCTGGCATTATCTGTTACTGAGTAGGCCCTGCCTGACAAATATAATTACACAGAGTGTAGTGGGGTTTAAGAGCCAATGAAAGGGAGTAAGAGAGATGTGAGTTCGATTTTGTGCAAGTAACTTTACCACTGCAATCCCCATGTTCCTCCTCAATACAATGGGAATTGTAATTGTATTACATCACTGGGTTGTTTTGAAGAATAAATGAGATAATACAAAAAGAACGCTTATACAGTGCATAGTATACAGTAGTCTAGCATATGGAAAACACTCAACTCATTTTAGCTATAATTGTGATGGTTATGTATTTCCTAGCTACAAATACAGTGATAGTTAGAAGGAATGTGGATAATAAGTAGAGGTGTAAAATAGAATTTACCCATGGTCACATAGAACACGGGTAGTATGACTTTGTCAGCAGAAAGTGTGAATGAAGCACTGGATGTGGAGTGTTTGAAATGGATATTGGGGGATGGGGGAGGAGGGGGAAAGAGGAGTGAGGGGGGAGGGGGAGTGGACACCAGATATATGGTGATGGAAAGAGAGCTGATTCTGGGTGGTGAGCACATAATGCGATGCATAGGTGATGTGTTGTGGATTTGTACATCTGGAAACTAATTGTTACCAATCAATGTCACCCCAATAAATTCAACAATAAAAAAAAAGAAAGAAATGGATACTGTTCTGACCATACTTGTGTGGCATCATAGACTATCTCCCTGTGGCAGCTAGTTCCATCCTACTTACAATGACCCAGGGGATATGGGGTATTGCTGTTTTGTCTGTCTCCATGACGAGGCTACCATATGCTGTATGATCATCAGGACCCCAGTTGTTACCAGTTGTTCTTTTGTACTCAACCTTCTTCCAGGCATATTTCCCAAATGTGAGGAGCCAGTGGGTTAGAAAGCCATCTACTTGTAAGTAGTAAAGCTGACAGAGTTTGTTTACCTGATAAAGCTCCAAAATGTTCTTGTTAATGAAATTAAATCTACAGTTTGCTTATATTTTCTAGGTTGATAGTTGTCTTTAGACTTGACAGTGCTTATGCCAACAATATCTGGCCTTCATGTGTTGCTTGCAGGGCTAATGGTTCAGTGGAGGAAAATCTAGGTCCAAAGGCATTATTAGCCTTATACTTACCGTCCTTCTCAATGGTGATACTGGTATAGGTAGTTGTCAATTGTTACTGTTATATCCAAGACTCCCAACTATTCTGGAAGGACTTAATCACAGAGATGCTAGTGCTGTGTCTGACAGCTGGTGCATGTATATTGCCCTGTATGTTATCCAAAGTGTGAATGTTAGTGATTTATTAGCTAGGCTCGATATTCCCATAGCACCACTTACAAACTTCATAACCTTTGATATGACTTATCCTTTTCCAAGCCTCAGTTTTCTAATGTATACATAGGGATGATAGCCTCCACAGCATCACGTAGAACTATGGTCCCCAACCTTTTTGTCACCAGACTGGTTTCATGGAAGACAATTTTTCCATTTACTGGAGGTGGGGGATGTCGAGGGAGATGATTTTGAGATGACTCAGCATATTACATTTGTTGTGCACTTTATTTCTATTATTACATTGTAATATACAAGAGCTGTCCCCAAACAATCCAGCCATAATCAGCATAAAAAGAACAGTTACATGGCTAGATACTTAGCAGAGAGCCTTTGTATAATGAAATAAATATACAGTTCACCATTATGAAGAATCAGTGGGGGCTCTGAGCTCATTTTCCTGAAATTAGATTGTTCCATCTGGGGGAGATGGGAGACAGTGACCCACGAAGTGTATTGCTTGTGTCCAGTCCACTTCATAATCTAGTTTTGGTTGCTGTCACTGTAGAAAACCCTGCTTCACAAAGATAGCATTTTGGAAATGGAAGCAGGCTTCTCAGTGCTTTTGGGGTAATCTCAGGATATTCCACCTTGACTTTAATCCAGAACGTACACAGATTTGAAGTTATCTCAAACATACTTTAAGGCCACCATAATGTGCATTCTCACGCAGTTGATCCTCTTCTAGCACAAAGTTGTTTCACCTGGCTTATTCACAAATGGGCCGTGGGGATCCATTCCTTTCAAGTTTTGGGGTCTTTTGTGGTCAGGAAATAATGCCCAAACTCTTTGAGAGCTGAGATAGGTGATCATGCAGCAGCTGGGAGAAAGAAGGCTCTGGCTCAGTCTTTTTCAAAATCTCTGCTAATGTTCACCTGTATTTGTAGCCATTCTCCAGCTCTAGCATCACTGCCTCAGCTCCACCTCAGATCATAGGACATTAGATTCTCATAAGGAGCACGCAGCCTAGATTCCTCACATGTGCAGTTCACTATAGGGTTTGAGCTATGAGAATATAATGCTGTGCTGATATGACAGGAGGCGGAGCTCTGGAGGTAATTCGAGCCATGGGGAGCAGGTGTAAATACAGATGACGCTTCACTCACTTCCTGCTGTGTGGTGGCGTCTGTGGCCCAGGTATTAGGGACCCCAACATAACAGATAAAATGAAATAGTATAAGGGTATTGCAGTTATTACAGTATCTGGACCCTACTATAGGGTTCATGAAACATTAGGTATTTAACTGCTATATGACAGAGCTAAAGAGACAGTGCCAAGTCCTGAAGTTGTGATGATAAACTAAATAGTCCCTTGTCTCATGGAGCTTAAAGTCTGTTCTTGCTCTAATTGCTTTCATAATGTTTGCTTGCAAAGAGTAAGGTTTACCCATGCCAATAATGACCCTAAGCCCATTTTCTGGTTTTAATGTTTCAGAATGGAAACACTTTGAGTATAATTTAATTGAATACACACTGTTGCAGGAGTTGCTATGCAAGTCGTTGAACTTCCATCATCTCCTAATTCCAGTACCGTCTATTCTCCCTCCTTTTTGTGGATATACTTGAAATTGTGACTGACTGGATAAATACAAAACTATCGCATGGTGTTTAAAAACTTTGTAGTTAGACAGATGAGTACTTGAATCTAAGTTCCCCAGATTATTAGCTGCTGACTCTCAGACTAATTGTCTCATTAATCTTCCAGGTTTTTGTTGCTATAGACAGATAAAAAAAAAAAAAAAGAGACACAGACTCTCTCTCTCACACACAGAGACAATGCCACATGAGAACAGAGCCAGAGATTGTAGTTTTGTTGCCATTAACCAAGGCACACCAATGACTGCCAGCAAACAATAGAACCTTAGAAGAGACTCATGGGACAGAGTCTTCCTCTGGACTCCCAAGAAGAAAATAACTCCACCAACACATTCATTTCAAACTTTTGGCCTTCATAACTGTGAGAATAAATATCTGGTGTTGTAACCACAAGGTTTGTGGTACTTTGGTATGGCAGCCCTAGGAAACTGATGCAACCATAATTTTTTTTTATTTGTAGGTAATAGAACTAATTGATTCTTTCACCTGACTTAAAAGGGTTGAGTGTTTTAGAGTGTAAATATTTAAGCTTTAAACTCATCTACACTCCCCACAGTGAGAAAGAGGTCAATTTCATTAATATATAACTATATAGTATTAAATATGATTATACATAACAGATCTGCATACTCTCTTATGAGCCCTTATAATATAGATTATATTATAAGGTTATAATCTATAACCCTTATAGATTATGTGACAGTATTCCTCATGTCATTATTTTGAAATGCATGCAGTAGGCTTCAGTAATGAAGCAACTTGCCAAAGGTCATACAAAGAATAGGATTTCCTGTGCTAGTCTGATTCTCTGCTGAAGGTGAGACTGAATAACCATGCCCATAATTTCATCTCGTTGATTCATTAAATCAAGGCAAATATGAGTGCCTTTCATTAATATTTTTCCTTACACCACAAATTCCTTTCATACTTGAAAATGCCATCTTCTTTCAGTGCTCCTTTCTCCTAGGTAATATGAAAATCCTTTTATTCCATGGACATAGAGGTCTCTACTAAACATAGAACACTCTGACATTGAAACACCACAGGCTAATCATGATGGCTCTTAGCATCGGGCTCTCGTGTTCCTTTGCATGCCAATTGTCATTCTTTTCAGAGAGGTGGGAGTAGGTACTAACTTGTGAGGAGAAAGTAGTCCTTAGAACATAAAGATTTCATGATTTTCTGAAACAAATCTCCCCCATGACCAGACATGCTATTAATGCACAGTAATTTCTGATTTTGCAACTAAAACAATTAGTTGATCTAATTGCTTTTTTAATTAGTGAGAAAATATGAGTGTGCATAAAAGAGACATGTATTATAATAGATATGTTCTTCAGAAATAACCTGGTAAACTCATTCAAATGAGGTCATAGATGACCAGTTAATTTTAATATATTATCTATACGAAAGGGTTGTTTTTTAGAGGGGCAGGGGAGTTTTGTATGAGACCAAAACCTGAAACAAGTTTTAGACAAGTTATACATTAATGTTTACATACATGTTGTAGTGGTGATGGATTTTCTGGTTGTGTGACTTGAACATCTGTATATACTGGAATCACAAATAATTGGAGTGGGTTGCACTCTTAGAGCTTACCTAGTTAAAATCCTCTTTTTGTAGGAAATACCAAATGAAGCACATGAAGTTATGCCTTGTCAAGGAATACTACAGAATCAGCATTAAAAATCAAGTCTTCTTACCTAAACCCAGTGCCCTTTCGTTACAATAGAAATGGAAAATGCATTGCAACTCTATACCAGTGGGGAGCGTTGCCGGTAGTTGTCTGCCAATACTTTCAGGGATTGTTCAGTGATGTCAGTCATGAGCAGTAGAAGAGGAAGTGGTTGATGCTTGTTGCGAATTGTCATCTCTGATCTACACAAGACAATCATATAGTTGATATGTGATATAGAATGAAATGTGAGGTATATCTTGTGTAAGAGGAAATATGATAAGTTAGTGTGTGGGCACGCACACATGTGTACATGTGTGTGTGTGTGTTGTGTTGAGTTAAAGTGGTAAAGAAAGCAAACTTTTGCCCAGGGAAACACTTATTTTTTCAAGTAAAAACCTCAGAAAGCTCAAAAACCTAGTAAGAGTCATTTTAAAAAATAAAATAAAATAAAATAAAATCTCCATTTCCATGTAGGAAGAGATTTTAGAATTTTAAAGAGATGGACACAGTGTTTGCTTTCCTTTATCTTTTCTAATAACTACAGCTTTGCTGATGCCTCATTTGTGATTTATAAAATTAAAATCTATTACCTTCACCTTTAATTTTCTCACTACAAAAGCAGACACTTTATCTCTGCTTAAAGCCTTGGCTCATAGAATATTCTCAGAAAAAGAAAACCCACACACTTCTTTCTGTACCTTCCCAGCTGACTGCTCATCTGTCACTGGCTTTTCATGATACTTTGTACTTGGAGATTTACTATTCTGAAAGACCTCAAAGGGCTTGATGAAATAGAATTTGTTATTTGATACAATTCCCTAGTGAGTTTGGAAACCATTAAGTATAAGTGTTCTCTTTATTTTATATATGGGAAACTGCTAACAGAGAAAGTGAATGAACAACCGTAATTCACACAGTGAGTATTGTAACCTTCAGTTTTGGTGATTATGCTGTATCATTTCTCCCTGTATCCTTTTGCTCTATTCCTGGAAGATCCAGGACACCAGTGGTAGCATGTACTTCAGTTTTGCCAGAGCTTCGGGCTGGTATGTTCAGAGGAACTGCACATGTAGGAAGAAATGAGCCAGACTTCATCTCCACAGGTCTATGGTGTTTTACAGAAGCTGACGTAAGTCTTCCTTTCTAAAGAATGTGTCTTCGGTAAATAGTCCACTTTCCTCTGAAAGCAGTTTGAAATTTTGTGAGGTTTGTTGGCTGCAGGCAAAAAATTATGGGTATTATTATTTTTTGCCTCATCCACCAGAGATCAGTGCTCTACCTACAAAAATGACAGCTAGCAAACAAAAATAATGTCTAGAGCAATGAAAAAAAACTTTCCACTGTCTTTTAGTGATAAAATACTGAAAGGCACAAGGATTTCAATTTCTTTATGAGTGAATCCCAGACTTAAAAAGTTATTACTTTGCTTCTTGGTAAGCTTACTAAAGAATTCTATTTAGAAGTTGCTTAGCTTGGAAATAAAAAACATGAGGGATTTTCTTTCTCTTTCCTTTTGTCTTTCTCCTTTTTACGATCAATCAGTGTAATAATTGAGCTGTCATTGGAAGGCATTGACTGCCTATGCTGCTTTTTAACAACAAACTCTTCTGTATCTGTCTTTGACCACTATACTCCAAGATCTCTCCATTGAGGGTATGGAGTATAGGCAGTTGCTGCTGGCCTCAAGGAAAAAGAAGAAAAAAAATTATATTCAAAGAGGCGATAGTTCTTCTAAACGCTTCTCATCCAAGTGATTAAATGTTCAATCCTTAAAAATTGTGCTTTCAGATGAACGGTTTCTGGAAACTCCACAGAAATGATAATTTATATGATGTGTGTAATGTTCCTTGTTACCATTTCTTCTCTTTCCAGCATCATGATTATAACATGACTTATCAGTAAAATTCAGTGACAGATCTTACCTACATTTTATTCATTTTCACAGCTCAGTAATCTTCATGATTCTCCTATCAGTAGGGTATGGGCATGGGATGTTACCTTTATTTTATTGATTGAGATCCCCAGATATCAAACGAAAACTTTTCTTACCTAAGAGAAGCTCAGGGGACTGCATAGAACCCTCTCTGTGCTCTAAACATGCCAATTTCTATCCCAAAATGTCCCTAAGAATAATAAATAGTGTAAAAGATAAAAAACAACAACAATATGAGTTAGGGAGAATTGGTTTTACATAGAATTTTTTTTTTAAGATTTATTTTTATTGTTTTTGACAGAGAGAGAGAGAGAGACAGAGAGAAGGGGGAGGGCCCAGAGCAGTCTCCATAGTTGACAGCATTAGTTTTCCATATAGTTTCACTCCACAGGTGGGCGCGGGGCTGCGCAGGGCAGGAACTGGGCCTCTCACATGGGCCCCGGCAAGAACTCCAGTTCAGTACATGGGTCAGCCTGGGCCAGGCCCAGGATTCGATCCTCAGGCTCTGGGGCTGCAAAGTGAGCACTTAACCCACTGAGCCATCCCAGCTTCCCCGGTTTTACATAGAATTTAAGAAAGTATTTTTTGTGATTTTTCAGTGGCTCTTTGAAAAATGACTTCTCTTTTTCAGTAATAAGTAAAATGTCAGTATGACCTGGATATAATGAATATCTTGCTTTCTGAAGGTCATTAGTAGTCACAACGCCACTTGTATGGTAGGGCACGCTTTCAGAGTCTACGAAATGTGCATTAATTTATGAGAGCTCCCATTTCTCTATTATATTGTGTGCAATTTCTGAGAGTATGCTATCTGGAGACAGTTCTTTTCTGCCTGATAAGCCAGGACTGAAGACACTCACACTGATCATTTCAGTGATTTGGGGCAGAAACAAGGTATAACGAAGATTATGTCTGCACAAAATTATTGGCATGACCTTTTTCAATGATATGAGTGGATGGATGGATGGATGGATGGATAGATGAATGAATTAGTCCAGTAATCTGCTAATTTGATCAATTTATTTCAAAATATATTATTTTTATTATTAAATCCAACACATAGTCACTGGAAAATATAGCAACAGAAAGAATACAATTTATCCATAAACCTGTTAACCACTGATAAACCCGGTACAGCATTTTTGATATATCTTATTTCAATCATTTTAGTGAGGATATATATTTTTTAAAGATTTATTTTTATTGTTTTGACAGAGAGAGAGAGAGAGAGAGAGAGAGAGAGAGAGAGAGAGAGAGAGAAGGGGGAGGGCCCAGAACAGTCTCCATAGTTGCACATCATTGGTTTTTCCACATGGTTTCACTCCACAGGTGGGCACGGGGCTGCACAGGGCAGGAGTCTCACCCTGGTGAGAACTGAACTGGGGGAACTCCCCAGTTCAGCACATGGGTCCACACGGGCCGGGGCTGGAATTCAATCCTCGGTCACCGGGGCTGCAAAGTGAGTGCTCAACCCACTGAGCCATCCGGCTTCCCCAAGTGAGGATATTTTTAATATTTAAAAAGGAAATTATTCATAAAATGTTATATTCTACTTTACTTCCTTAATATTATATTAATGACATTTTTCCCATGCAATTAAGCATTCTTTTTTTGACTCTTTTTTCCCATTTTATCATTATTTATTCATTGAGTTCTGTATAGTTGCCTATTTGGGTTATTTTCAATTTTTAATATTTTTAGTGAGACTGAAAGAACACTTTTCTATATATCTTTGTCTTCGCTCTGGTCATATTTTTAGTTAGGAAGAACTCAAGAACAAATTAACAAGCATGAGCATTTTCTTGAGATATTGTCAAATTGTCTTTCAAACAATACCAATTTATAGTCCCACCAGCAGTTCATGAGTACCTGTCACCCCATAACGGCACTCATTCTGAATTCTGTTATGTATTTGAAAAGCTAGTTTTATATGTAAAATGTGAGTACAGAAAAACTGAAATTTCTTTTACACACGTTTATGGGACAGGCCACCAATGAAGGAAATCTTCACTGGAGAGGTCACATTTGAGCTGAATCTTGACAGGGAAAAGGAGACCTCTGTGCCCATAAAGGGCGAGCAAATAAGTCTGAGAAAACCAACCAGCATGTGCAAAGAAGGAGGAGAAATCATGGAATTCTTGTGGGTGGTGATGGAAGAGCTGACTCTGGGCGGTGAGCACACAATGCAACACATATACAATGTAGTGTAGAATTGTACACCTGTAGCCTACATAATTTTACTAACCAATGCCACGCCAATAAATTTAACAAAAACCAAAAACAGTGTGTGGGTTCTTGGTTGAGTGGAAGGCAGTGGAAGGGGATGAAATAGAGACTAATGCTAGAGAATAAAGGGCCATTGTTTATGAGAGTTTTTGTCTTGTTCTTGTAAATCAACATTTCTTCTAAGGTTTTCTTTAGATCACCAGGCATTAAAATTACCCAGGGCTTTGGAAATAGCTCCTTTGGGTTCTTAATGTTTCCTTTTAAGTTCCTATATCCCTTAATTTATATCTCTTTTTGAAGCCTGTCCTATTATGTACCTGATTTCATCTCTGCCAGCTCTATTGGACGGCCTACTATTTTTCTTTGAGTTAGTCATTAAAATCATATTAATCAGCTAATTCGTATTGGTCATGGAGGCTGGTTTCTGGAGGCCATAGCAGTGCTGGAAGGCAGGCTCATACATAAGAACCTGAAGCAAAGTGAGGTCCCACATGGAAGGAGGCTTGATGGGAACATGGATGAACTTTTCAATGTGCCTGCAGATGACAAGGATGGAACAATAGTGTCAAACTCATTGTATAGTCTGCATCTAGGAGTGTAGAGCAGACGTGTACAATCGTTTGACTTCTCTGGACCAAGTCGGAAGAATTGTCTCAGGTCACAGATAAAATGAACTAATACTAATGATAGCTGACAAGCTAAAATAGAAAAAAAATGCCAAAATAAAAATCGCATCATTTAAGATGCTTACAAATTTGTGTTAGGTCGTGTGCAGCCAGCAGGTCCTGGGTTGGACAAGCTTGCGTAGAGAATTCTAGGCTCCAGTACATATTGATTTAATGAATGCATGAATGAATGGAAGAATCTTAAGAGGAGAAGAAATTTCACCTGTATTCTTTTTAGTTTAGAAGGAGATCAGAGAGTAATATGGAGAATAAGCTGGTGAAGGACAAATTTGGAGGTGGGGATAACAGTGAAAAGTTTATTTTATTTTAGAGAAAGAGAATAAAACCTGAACTTAGACACTGGGAACAGGAAATGGAAAGAAAATCACAGAAGGCAGCATTTAAGGCATTTGTGACCTATTTGGATGTATGAATGTGCATATGGTGGTAGTGGTGGGGGGAGGTTAGATAGAAGAAATAATTTCTAGATTTTGGCTTGAACGGGTAAGCAGAGTTCCATAAGTTAGTAAAGGAATAGCACAAGAGGGACAGATTCAATGGGAAAGATAATGGTGGTGACTATATGGATTTGAGGTGTTTCTGTCTTTCACTGTAACACTTTGGAGGAAAAAGTTCCATAGGCATTTTTGTGGGTTTCTTTGTATGAACTACTTCTTGTTGTTTGTCTCAATACTAACACGTGAAATTTATACTACTCAGAGATGGATGTGGAATTTATTTTATGATGCATATGAGGTATTGAAAACATTAATTTATTTTTATTTTTTTCTGATTTATATTACAGTAACATTTCAAGAGTTTCATTAACTGAATAATTAACCAAATTTAAATGAATAATAAATGGATAAAATAATTGTAAAACATTATTTTCTCATATACAGATTGTTGAGATTTAGGAGATTTTTCTCTTGTTAAAATGGTATAACTATCATCAGGAGGATAAAAGATATTTAAATTATTTCTCTATTTTTAACACCTCTTTTAATTTTTAATTATAAGCATGTAAATGGCTACAGAAGTGAAATATAGAATTTAAAAACCAGTCAATATTTTATTTTTGATAAATTGATATGAAAATTCAGTATGTTGTATGGAAATTAGAGAAAAAAATTAAGCTTTATTGATTCTTTCATGTTTTCTCAAATACTATATAATTAGAAACTATAAGCTGTTTTCTAGTAAAAAAAATATACAATTTGGGGACCCCAGAATGGCTTGGCGGGTTAAGCGCACACCTTGCAGCCCTGGGGACCAAGGATCAACTCCTGGTCCCATCCCATGCAGATCCATATGCTGAACTGAGGCGTGCTTCCTACCCCAGTTCGGTTCCTGCCTGGGCGCACCTCCCATGTGGGAGGCCCCAGCCTGGTTCCTTTCCTTCTCTGCACAGCCCCCGCCCACCTGTGTGGAATGAAACCATGTTGAAAACGGATGATATACAACTATGGAGACTGCTCTGGGCCCTCCCTCTTCTTTCTGTCTCTGTCAAAAACAATAAAATAAATCTTTAAAAAAATACAGTTTTAATGGTAAATTATGTGTATACATTTTAAAAGATTTATTTTTATCGTTTTTGACAAAGAGAGACAGAGATAGAGAGAAGGGGGAGGGCCCAGAACAGTCTCCACAGTTGTACATCATCAGTTTTCAACAGTTTCATTCCACACAGGTGGATGCAGGGCTGTGCAGGGCAGGAACCAGGCCGGGGGCCCCCTGCATGGGAAGTGCGCCCCAGCAGGAACCAAACCGGGGTAGGAAGCACACCTCATTTCAGCGTATGGGTCCACATGGGCCTGGGCCTGGTCTCAGACTTGATCCTCGGACCTAGGGACTGCAATGTGAGCTCTCAACTTGCTGAGCCATCCTGGCTCCCCCCTGGTATGTATATACTTTTAAAACTGTTATAATAAAATAGTTTAGAAGATACTATTAGTACATTCAAATCTTATTTGAACAGTAAAATGCATTGAAATTTACTAGGAACATGACTGTGAATCCAGAAGAATATAGATTATGTTTATAAATATAAGCAATATGACATTTTAAAAATAAAGGAGAGAGAGAGATAACATTTTGACTATTTTAGACCGAGCTAGTAAAAATGACAGTAAAGGCTGTTAATTCTGACACTTAGATTCAAAAACTCCAGTAAATAGATTAATGAGAGGTGAGTTAATTTTATTTGTTTTAAGATTTAATACATCTAGTGTAGTTTCTTAATTTATTTAGAACAAAAGCATTTTACAAAATGTAAATAGTCTCTGCTTTGGAGTCTAATGCATTCAGGGCACAGGTGTTAATTAGTAACTATGGTAACTCTTAGGTCTACTAAGTCAAAATGTGGTGGAAATGCTTGATTGACAACAGAGAGCTCCATAATGTGCTTTCAGCTTTCATGAAACGTAATAAGCTAATAAGCTCGCTATAGAAGATGATGTTTAAGGGTTGAAGAAAATATACTGAAATTTACTTAGATTATTCTCTATTTTTTTAAAGCCTTTCATTTCCTAAAATCTGCATGTGGGTAAGCAAATTGCCAGATAAATGTTTCTCACTAAGGTGTTAAAAGGAAAAAAACAACAACAGATAATGAAGAACAAAATGACTGAGGTGTTTTGGGACAGTTACATAACAGCATACTATTCTGTTGCTTTGAGAAGTCTTTTTATCCTTGCAAAAAGCACTATAAAACAGGACTATCTCTCTAAGTAATAATTTTAAATAATAGATTTACAGATGTTTTTAAAATTTCATTTCAAAAAGTTAGGAAAAAGAAGAAAGCATCTTTTTAAGGTCTATTTAATTGAATTGCTGTTCTAGGTAAGACTGCATACTTTTCTCAGGAGAAACAAAACAAATAAAACCTGATAGAATTGTTCAATTTATGCATCAGGAAAGTTCTTTGATTATGAACAGTATTCTAAGGTTTTAAAATTATATAGCTTGATAATTCTTTTTTTCTCTCAAACCACTGAAACTTTGAGTACCTGACCCTGTGCAGCAAATGCACATTTTTCTCTAGGTTGGTAATTTTATTACTGAACACTTGAGTTATATGGGGAATGCTTATGTGAATTGATCTGGATATGAAGTCACATGAGTTTGACATATTTAGTGCATGAAAAAATGTATTATTTTGAATAGAAACTACTTGTTTTAGTTATACAAATTTTTTTTGTTGATTGAATTTTTTGAGATGAATGTAGATTCCCATGCAGTGGTAAGAAATAATACCAAGAGATCTGATATACCTTTTACCCAGTTTCCCCTAATAGGACACATCCCACAAAGCTGTTACAAAATCACAACTGAGATGTTTACATTGATTGATACAATCAAGATGCAGAACATTTTCATCACCACAAGAATACTGCATGCGGCCCTTTTATAGCCACACCTACTTCCTTCCCACCCTGAACTCCTCCTTAACCCTGACAATTACTAATCTGTCCTCCATTTCTGTAATTTTTTATTTCAAGAATATTATCTAAATATTATATATGGTTCAAGAATCACATAGTATGTACTGTTTTGGGATTCACTTTTATTTTTTACTCATTGTAAATCTCTGAACAGTAATCCTGGTTACTACTTGTAATAATAGTTCGTTTCTTTTATTGTTGGATAACATTCCATGGTATAGATGTTGCATTGTTTAGTAGTTCACCCACTGAAGGATATCTTAGTTTCCCCTGGTGGTGGCTATTATGAATAAAGCTTCTATAAGCATTCATGTGCAGGTTTTTGTGTAAATGTAAGTCTTCATTTTGACAGCATAAATAAGCAGGAGTATAATTGCTGGATTGTCTGGTAGTTATATGTTGAGTTAAAAAAAAAAGCCACAGTGTTTCCAGAGAGACCTTACTGTATTATATTCCTACCAACAGTGTTTCTCCATACCATTTGATGTTACTACTTTTTTTTTTAGTTAGTCATTCTGATAGTATGTAATGGCATTAAATTATAGTTTTAATTTGCATTTTCTTATGACTAATGCTATTGAACATATTTTCTTGTGCTTATTTACCATCTGTATATATTCTTCAGTGAAATGTCATTTAATGTCTTTTGCCTATGTTTTAATTAAACTGTGTAGATGTTGTTTTGTGTTTTGCTATTGAGTTTTGATACTTATTTTTGTGCTCTAGACAGTAGTCTTTGTCAAATGTATAGTTTGTAAATATTTTCTCCCAGTTTGTAGTTTTTTTAATCATCCTCTTAACAGGGCTTTTCTTAGAGAAAGAAGTTTTCCACTTTGATAAAGTTCAAGTTATTAATTTTCCTTTTATGTATTGTATCTTTGCTGTCAAAAGAGTTTAAGAATTCTTTGGTTACCCTTAGATCCCAAGAACTTTACCCTGAAATTTTTCAAAAACCTCTTAGAGTTTTATATTTTACATTGAAGTTTATGATCCATTTTGAGTTAATTTTTGCTGAGTTGTAAGTCTTAGATTGAGGGTTTCTTTTTTTGGTATGTTTGTTGAGTTTTTTGTTTGTTTGTTTTGTCTCTAGATACCTAATTGCTACATCATCACTTGTTTTCTGAGAAGGCTATCTTCCCTCCCTTGTGTTTTTTGTTTTTTTGTTTGTTTGTTTTGTTTGTTTGTTTTTGTATCTTTGTCAAAAATAAATTGTACACAAAAATATTGGTGTGGGTGTATTTCTGTGTTCTTTATTCTTTTTCATTGATCAAAGTATCCATCTCTTTGCCAAAACACTTGGTGTTTTAATTACTATAGCTATACAGTAAGTCTTTAAATTGAGTAGACTAAATCCTTTCAAAATTGTTTTAGCTATTCTACCTCTACCATGTCATACAAATTTTTGTATCTACAAAAATCTTGTTACTTTGATAGGGATTGCATTGAACCTGTACATAAATTTGGAAAGAATTGACACCTTTTCTATGTTGAATCTTCTAATTCACAAAAACAGTATGTCTCTCCATTTATTCAGACTTTGGTTTCTTTCAACCATGTTGTATAATTTTTAATATATAAAAACTACATATTTTGTTAGATTTATACCTAAGTACTTAATTTTTAAAATTGTTGTAGCTGGTACTGTATTTTCAAGTTATTTGTCTATGTGTTCATTGCTAGTATATGGATATACTATTGATTTTTGTATGTGTGTCTTATATCCTGTGACCTTGCTGAACTCACTTACAAATTTTGGAAGGTTTTTTTGTAGATTCTGTGGGGTTTTCTATGTAGGCAATTATATTATCTGATAACCTGGCTAGTTTTATTTTATTTTTTTAAAATTTATTTATTTATTTATTTATTTATTTATGACACAGAGAGAGAGAGCGAGAGAGAGAGAGAGAGAGATACAGAGAGAGAACTGAACTGGGGGAGCTCCCAGTTCAGCATATGGTTCCGCATGGGCCGGGGACAGGATTCGATCCCCGGTCCCCAGTGCTGCAAAGTGAGCGCTTAATCTACTGAGCCATCCCGGCTTCCCCCAACCTGGCTAGTTTTATTTTCTCCTTTCTAATTTATATCTGTTGAATAACAGTGATGAGTGTGGACAATCTTGCCTTATTCCCAATTTTTTGGGGGAAACATTCAGTCTTCCTCCACTAAGAATAACATTCCAAGGTAAAAAGGTGTTCTTGTTGCAACATGTAATGTATAAACTCTAAAAACCTATTAGTTAGAAAGACAAAAAATAAAAAAATAAAAATGCAGGCCACCCTGAGGGACGGACATCAGGTAAGAAATGCAAACCCTTCTGGTTCCACATTCTCTCACTTCCCCTCTGAAATCTTGTTGCTTCTTGCACCCAGTGTACATTACTGTGCCCTCCTGTGGATCTCAGCCCACATTTTTGCTTACCTGGCTTATTTAGTGTTTCTCATATTGTAGTCCAAGAAGTTCATGTCTGTAGATATGTTTTGGGGAGTTGATAAGCTTTATGAGAATTTTTAAATCTGCTTCATTTTGATAGCCATCTTAGAAAATTGTTTTGCTAGTTCAAAATCTAAAACTTTTATTTTTTGCATGATCATGAAACAATTAAAAGATTGTTTCCTAGAGTAAGATGTATGGTCCTTAAACTAACATTTCACAAACTAGAGAACATAGATTTGTTTCCTTTTTCATTCATTTTTTTTCCCTTTAAATGGGTCTCCAGATGACTGATATTTTGAGAAACATTTCCTGGACAGCAGCCAAGCCCTAAGAGTGAGAAAGAACTGAGAGAGAGTCTGTATGATGCAATAGAGATCAATAGCTACAAAATAAATTATAGCTTGATAAATGACTATGCTGTGCAAAATCTGAAGCATGCCAAATTATATTTTTAGGGATAAAAATGACAACATGCAGACAAATATATTAATTAAAATAGAGCAAATAATGAATAAGACCATGACAAAATATAGAAGTACTAAAAACATTGAAAAACTGAATTTTTAAGAGTTGACTTTTATTAAATTTACATCTTTAAAAAATTTAATTTGTTATATATATTTTTAAATATTTTTTGTTTTTGTGTTTTGAGATAAGTTGTGTGAAAGAGACAGAAGGGGGGAGGGCCCATAGCAGTCTCCATAGTTGTACATCGTTAGTTGTGATGTAGTTTCATTCCACACAGATGGATGTGGAGTCGTGCAGGGTGGGAACTGAACTAGGGAGCCTCCACATGGGAGGTGAGAACCTTCACTACCATCCTGGCAGTTACCAGTTGCATCTCAGTTCAGCATGTTGGTTTGCGTGGCCTGGGGCAGGGATTCGATCCCCAGACATTGAGTTTGGAAGGCAACCACTCAACTGCTGAGCTCTTGGCATCTCTAAATTTACACCTTATTTGGCATCATCAATAAATATCTCATAGAAAAACAATCAGAAGAGTCAATTTTCTTATATCTTAGAAAACAAGCTCAGAGATAAACTTATTTATTGAAAATATACAAATGAATTGCTGGGAAAAAAAAAAAGAAAAACAAGCCATATAAGTGAACCCATTTTTTTTTTTAAGGGGAAAGCAGAGTACTGTGCAATCTGCCACTTGCTTAAATATTAATGATGTGTTGCTCCTGCTGGTACAGCAAGAGCGCTTGAATTTTCCTTTGGTTTGTAACTACCAGCTACTTCTACTTTTTTTCCGGTATTTTGTTGGCTGGTTTCTAGTTGGCAGATCAACTTTGTACATTTCCTACTAACTCCAACGTTTGCTATCTCTTTTGGAATCTGCAGTTTCCTGGGGTCACAGCCTGGCCAGTTAGCTTCCCATTGATGAGAGCATCTGACTCCCACTATAGCTCCAGGGGATCCAGGAGGTACTATGAAATAGAACAGCCTTCTCAAGGAGTGCTGGTCTCACCTTCTAATCCATTGAATGGCCTATTTAAGAGTAAACTAAGGAGCTTGTTTCCTTTTTCTTCACATCTCTTCAGGAGCCACACCTTTCATTTTTACTTTGATAATGTCTGAGTGAGGGCATTACAGAGATCTTAGAAGAAACAAATTGCTGTCTGATTAGCAAGGGAGCAGAAAATATGGCTTTAATTTTTTTTTTTTTTTTTTTTTAACAACTTTGCTCTCAAATTGGTAAGTACATATGCGGCTTCTCTCTCAGGAGGGCAACCCAAAGCATCAATCCTCAGCATCTTTGTAACATTTGCGGTGAGCAAGTGGTGTCAGAGTGTTAGAGGCTGAAAATCTGTTACTATGGTTACCACCCATGTAAAGGTCACCTTCAGGAAATTCTTTCTGTGTGCAAGATAAGGCAAGGATAATTAAACTTCCTTTGGAGAGGATAAAGAACAGCGTTTGCTATGCAGGCCTATGATTAGCTACGTGGTTTTTGGAAATCTGTGTATTATAATCAGTGCTCATATTTCAATAAAAAAAACTATATCAATCGGATATCATCTAAGTTAATAGTCCATAGTAATACTGACAATAATGTTTTGGTGGGGGAGTAAACTGATGAATGGAGGACTGTAGTTTATTTCTTCAATGCTGTTTATTTTCTTCACTCACTACGAATTGCTTAATTGCTTTAAGTCAACTAATAAGAGTCCAAGGGAGAAGGTACTGGTTCTTGAGAAGGATTATTAGTCTTGTAACTACTAAAAGGAGTTATTGGTTGCATCTGCAACGTGTTCTCAGTCAGCTATGGTAGTGAACTTTACCTTCTAAAATCTGGGACTCCTTTACATTTTCATCTTACAAATTATCTGCATGGAATCTTATTTGTCTGTCAGTAGAGATTTAATTTAGTATTTTCCACCCTATTATACTGGTCCGAGAGCTTTGTCATTACTTTTTAACTTCTTCCTCGCATCCATCAGATTGGCGGTTGAGCACGCTGAAAAGTCTGAGGGTGACCCAGTTTGGTATCTATAAGTTTACGAACCAAAGAAAAATGCTTGAGTTCATGGTGCAGGAACCCAGGATGCCTCCAATGAAACATGGCCTCTGTGCTCCTGCCTGGGCTGATCTCCACAGTCTGTGTCTGTGAAACACACCACCACAGGGCTTCCTGGGAAGAGGCCGCAGAGGCCTGAGCAGGTGACAGCGTGGCTGGGGAAACTGCTGATGAACACGTGTCTTTCTTTTTGCAACTACAGTTGAATAAACATGGAAGTCATTTTGGGAGGGTAACTTTTCCCTGTGTTATTTTTTAGACATCTTGAGTTGTCAGATAGGAAAGATTCCATATTTGCAGGCAAATTCCTTTTGTGAAGTTGTGGGCAAATCTGTTCATGCTTACAAAACAGTAGAGAATGGGACACATCTTTAAAATAATAGACTGCTAATTGAATGCAAAACTATGCACTCTGGTCATTGGGCAGTTTCATTTACTGTGCAAAGCTCTGACATACATGAAGTACGCTTATTATTTTACTGTTTTCTGACTCTAGAATTTCAAGAAGGGCCTTTCTTCCGAGTATTAGTTCAAAGATTACTTAAAATAAAAAAAAATTATTTTTATTTTGTATTTGCATACCTCCAGGGATTCTACCAAAGTATATCCTTGTAACCTGAAGACAGGAGAAATCCTCGGGGCCTACATGTAATATGTGGGAACAAACACATTTGCAAAAAAAGGCTTGCCACCTGCTGTCTTTCTGCTTATGAGCTTGGGTAACAGTGTAATGATAGGAAGAGAGGAAACGATCTCAAAGGAAGGAATTAAAACCATATATCCTTAGAAGTTGAAACTAATGTTTGGATCAGCCATATTTCTTCCTTGAATTTTTGTACAACAGCTTAGTAATAGAGCTGAAGGAATGGGTATTTCATAATTTATTATTTTTTAATGTTGATAATTTAGTTTGTTTTCATGTTTATCTATTTACTTGTTTGTTTTTGTTATTTATTAGCAGCAGATATACTGTCAGTGACCTTACATGTATGCATTTGGCCACATCTTTGCTTATTTCTTAAGGATAGAATCTTAAGAAGTTGTTTTAGGTGCTTGTGGCATATTTAAAATCACTTTTTATATAGTTATTACCATTTAACAGTTCTGTAATTGGTGTTTAGAAGATTAGTACTTTTATATCCTGCATTTTACAAAGTGCTTTCATAGCTATTATCAAATTTTGTTCTCATAATATTATGAATTTTGAAGAATGCTAGTAGCATTTTTCTCCAGGCTACAGGTGATTTTAAAAAGTAATAAAAATAACCTTGAAGTCAAGAGTCCTGTACAAAACAGCAGAGACAAAGCTGGGACCAAGTCTCTCAAACTTCTATAAGACACTAGGGAGGCATTATGACTTCCCATAAATCCTTTTCAGTGCCTGATCCTCTGTAATGGGAAGATCTTATTTCACATAAAACTTTAAAACTGCACCTTTGCCCTGGGTTTACTTCTAAACAACTGCAGAGGTAAGCAAGCTTGAATGGGCCTTTATTGTTTTTATCACTGGTTATTCTAGAAGTGACTGAGTCTGGAGACCACTTGGCTGAGTTCACTTAGTAGAAGATAACAGACACCTTTCTAGCATCTATAGACACTTCTTTTAATAAATAATGATCTTTACAGCAAATTTCTATCTCCTTACTGATATTTAGACTGTGCTTCACTACAAAGACTTTACAAATACAGAGAGTGCCAAAAATACGTATGTATATATATATATTTTAAGATAAAAAACTGTATTAAAATTGTAATAATATATACTGATAACAAAAGATGAATAAGTCACATTTGACTTTTGCAATTATAAGAGGTGCTCAAAGTGGTTACCATTAGCATCCATACACTTCTGATTACAGCGAACTATGGTTTCAGCAACGTTGACCAGTGTTTCTACTTGTATCACTGCACACCTATTTCAATTTACCATGCATCTTAAACTTATCACAGATGCATACAGATGTTAGACATGTTGGAGTTTCTGATGTATACTCATGCCTCTATTGTCGTTGAACTTCCACAACGTTCTTGAATTTCAAATACCACTTCAAAGTGGCTTGTGCTCCTTGAACAACAACCAGGCTTCTGCCATTTTCTTTGTGCTGCAGGTCTCCTGGTGATGTTAGCATTCATTTAATGACTGCACCTTTTGAGTGAGCGTTGTAATTCACATTGCTACTGTAAATCAATTCAATTTTCAAAAGTCACACATAGATAACATCTCTTAAAATGTGATACTTTTTGGGGGGGAGGGGCACCTCCTATATAATCCTTTAAAATACTTTCTGATTATGTGGATATTAAACTTTCATTATTAAAGAGAACTATCTCATAATGAAAATATAGAGGCCCACACAGTTTGTGTTTATACCTTTACTAAAAATGGTTTGTTTAGTTCCTAAAAGAATGACTCTCCATGTGATTTGAACTGCTATCTAGTATTAATAATTAATTTTAGTCTTCTTGGTTTCCTCATGAGATAAAATTCCTAATAGGAAGTCAATCACAGCTAATTCTCATATAGCATATGTTTTCTCGTTACTTGTTTTTCTTTTTATGGCCAGAAATGGGAAGGTAAATGCCACTGGACCACATAAAATAATAGATTAAAACATGACAAATTGCTGTTGTTTCCGGCTTTTGTTTTTGATGCAGGAGAAGCTTTTTTATACTTAAAAGATACTCTAAGGATCATGGGCTTGATGCTAATTTTGACTGGAGCCTAAAGCATCAGGATTATAAACAGCCAAATACACATTTTTCATGTTGATAGAGAACTAAAAGAAAAGAGAAGAAGAAAGGAAGGGTGTTTAACTTGACTCCTATAAAAATGAGTGTTGGGATAGAACACAAAGTTGTCATGTACAATTGGCAAATTTTCTAGAAAATATGTATGTCACTGAGGCACTTCTTAAAAAATAATTCATCATCAGCTCTCCTGATGAAAAGGCCTGGGCAGGATTCATAAGAACTGGATTCTGGTCCTGTTCTTCTAGCACTGACTATTTCAGTAAACAGGGGCAAATCTCAGATTTTTATGGCTTCATTTTTCTTTTTAGTAAAAGTAGGAATAGTTTAGAGTCTTGAAAATCCATTCTCATCTAAAACTCTACAGTTTAAATAAAAGGTAGCTTTATGTATTTGCTGAAAACCTGTATAGTTGACACAACTAAGGTAGCAACAAAAGTGTTTTAAAAGTTCACTTTAAGACACCAGAGTTTTGAAAAATTATTCTAAAATGTTCTAGCTAGTGGATATCAGTGTAGGAGATAGAAAGGAAACTGAGTACTGTTCTTAAAAGTACAGCTTTTGGCATCAGACAGATCTGAGATTTTTTGTCCAGACACAGTACTTTGATAGCTGTGTGACTTTGGATAACTTAATTTTTCTAAGCTTTAGTCAAAAATGAAGAGAATGCATTTCTCTTAGTGTAGCGAGGAATGATTGACACACACTGATTAGAGAGATTAAACCTAGTGACAATCTTTTCAATGATTTTAATGAGCATTAACTGAAGAGCCTAAAAAGCTACCCTCCGTTATGCAGATCAAAATTATTTCTGGAAAATGGTTAGTTACATTTTTAAAGCAGGTATGGCTATAGCAATAAAAATGCCGGCAACCATTCTTTCTTTAGATTCCTTTTGAAACGTGTTGTGTGTGTCACAGCTACAGGCATCAAAGGTGTGTTGCATGTAGGAGGATGTTGACAGAGTAATTTTTATTGATGGATGGCATGTATAGTTTTGATTCTTATAACAAGAACTATTATCTCCATAATGTTCTAGCCAAGCCCAACGAGTTCAAGTACAATTGGTTGGATGACAAAATTCAGAAGTGCTTTCTCCTTTTAAAAGAGAACAAAATAGTATTTTCAAAAGACAGCCATCAAGTAAACGATATTGGTCACACTTGTGAATGATGTTGACACACCTGTGAAGACTGGCATCACAGATTTGTCACCAGAAGTTTTGGTAAGAATAAGCATCAATATTGTTTTACTAACATGATTTACGTGAATGACTAAACAGTCTAAACGACTAAAGGTCTGAGTGTTTTTCACTTTTTTAAAAGATTTCTGTTCTTCTGAAAATTTTTATTTCTTCTTTATACTCTTTGTTTTATACTACTTGTACATGCTTTTATTATTTAGAACAAGAATTTCTGGCTTATGTTTACAGATTGTTTCTAAGTTCAGGAAAACTTTCCCTTTGGTAAGACCCCAGCTTTCTGAGTGAGAAGGGAGATATAGAGTTTTTCTACCTTTTTATAGCCTTTCTTCCATGAAGAACCATGTGGCTACGCCTTGTGCCCTACTTTGGGTGTATTTTTTTTCTATCAAGGTCCATTTGTTTTTAGATTCTATCTCTCTCTCTCTAGCAACCATTTACTAATTTATATTAATAAATAAAATGGGGGGAGCTGGGATGGCTCAGTAGGTTAAACACTTGCTTTGCAGACCTGAGGTCCAAGGATCAAGTCCCATCCAGTGCAAACCTATATGCTGAACTGTGGTGTGCTTCCCATGTGGAATGCCCGTAGGTCAGTTGTCTCTGGGGTGAGCTCCTAATGTGGGAGGCCCCCGGCCTAGTTCCCGCCTTGCGCACCCCCCACACCCACCCCCCAGTGTGGAATAAAACTATGTTGAAAACTGATGATACACAACTATGGAGACTGCTCTGGGCTCTTACTCTTCTCTCTGTCTCTCTCTGTCTCTCTGTCAAGAATAATAAAATAAATCTTAACAAATAAATAAATAAATAAATGCATAATATTTATTAACCTTGGTATTCAGTGACATTATAAACTCTCTTGTTTTCATAAACATTTCAGTGAGATTTTAGGAGAAGCTGTATTAGAAGCTGATAGGCAGATGTGGTTTTCTCAACATGAAGCCTACACATAATGAATATGAGTAACCTGTAAAGAGAAGGGCAGTGAAGAATAAACAAATAAAAACTGTTTCATCTTTTTATCTCACAATGTCACCTTTCCAATTGAAAATCTGATATTTATCAAAAGTTTTGAATAAGTTTAACATAAATGATATACTGAGTCAAATGAACAGCAGAAGAATGCAATTGTAATGTTAGTTCATCCCTCGACCCTTCATGTATCCCAAATATAACCACATAAGCGACTCTCCTCTATCCATCGTTGCCTGAGTCAGTGTAGATTTTCATATTCCCATCAACACCTAGTACTCCACAGCAATATGATACTTCTACCAGAGACTGGTAAACTTTTGGGTCATTAAAACATTAAAAATAATTGTATTTCCTATCAGTTCCAAAATGGACAATACTATTTTACTTTTGGTTCATAATACATTTTCTTAAAAGGTCAAAAACTTTCAACAGAAAAACAACAATCATTTTTTTTTTCTAGCTGGAAAATAGATGAATATTCATTACATTATTGATTAGGAGCTACTCCTTTAGATTGACACTAATGTCAACAATAATAAAATAAACTGGTAAAACAGTTCATCTCCTATAAACTGAAACCTGTGTGTACCCCAGCTCCTTGAGTTAGTCCTGGAGCTTAGAATGTGGCCTTTCTGGAGTCTCAGCCAAAAGCTCAGGGGATCGTGAGCTTCTCTTCTGGCTGCTGAGTTTGAATCCCAGCACCCCTCAAGTCCCCTGTGGCATCTGAAAATTCTACTCAGACTGTTCTCTACTGCTCTGTTAGAGTCTTGTCCTGTGCATGTGCCACTTTGATGGTGGTGGCTTAGGACCCGACAGGTGTTTTTATGCTGATTTTAATGGGTCCTTTTCGGCAACTGTTTCATCTTAATACGCCATCCTTCAAGTCTCCAGCTGCATGGCAGCCCCTAACACTGATCTATGTTTCTTTGCCCTCAGGGAGAAAGCCAGGGGATCATCTCCTGTGTGTCCCTCCCCCTAAGAATCATAATTCTGCCCAATGCCAGCAAACTACTGCTTTGTATATAGTGTCCACTTTTTTTTTAAAGATATATTTTTATTGTCTTTGACAGAGACAGACAGAGAGAGACAGAGAGAGACAGAGAGACAGAGAGAAGGGGGAGGGCCCAGAACAGTCTTCATAGTAGCACATCATTGGTTTTTCCACATAGTTTCATTCCACAGGTGGGCGTGGGTCTGCACAGGGCAGGAACTGGGCCGAGGTCTCGCCCCGGTGAGAACTGAACTGGGGGCACTCCCCATTTCAGCATATGGGTTTGCACGGGCTGGGACTAGGATTCGAACCTCGGTCCCCGAGGCTGCAAAGTGAGCACTTAACCCACTGAGCCATCCTGGCTTTCCCTAGTGTCCACTTTTTATGGTTGTTTATGGCAGTAGGTAAGTTCTATGTCAGATATTGCTGAAAGACTGTCTTTGAGCATGGGCTTCCAGTACTGCAATCCTACCTGCCACTGATCCTTGTTCTCTGATCATATTCTGCTTTGCTGTCTTAATAACCCATACTGCTATCTGAAATGATCTCAATTATTTATTTATCCTTGTTTCCTTATCTGGTATCTGTCTTCCCACTGGAATATAAGCTCATGAACTCCCACTCCACAGATTCTGAGATCTTATCTGGCCTGGTATATTCTATAGTTTTAGCAGCTAATGAGGCCCTAGCATATTGGAGACACCAAAGGAATATTTGTTAAATGAATGATTGGTCATTGTAGTATTTTGAGAAAGTACTGTCCACAGTTGCATAGAATAAATTTGATTTCCAAATTGGAGAAATAGCTAACTTTAAGATTTGTCATATCCATGTATTAAAGACAAATCACACACACAAAATGTGTTTTTATCTTTTTCTTAATCCATGTAAAGCATAACATTTTATCTGAGGGATTAAATCTTCTTGAATTACATAAATGCTTATGTTTTTATTTCTTTTTAAAAATTGATTAAAAGTAATTTCCTTGTAGAGCTAGCCTGTATCTCTTTTACAATATGAACTATCTTTTTAACTGCAGAAATAATACTGTACGTTTTAGTTTTTCTTATTCCCCTTGGACTTTTGGGGATGCTTAAGTAGCTTTCTGAGGACAATTTGGAAATCCACTATTATGATTTCCCCCTGTGCTGTGTATGTTTTTTTTTTGTTGTTGTTGTTTGTTTGTTTTTGTCCACGTGGAAAGATTTGTAGATGAAATACTGTATAGATAGCTTGACTGAAAACGTAAACCTCACTGGCAGGGAGAGGGAAATAATAAATCAATGATATTAAAATGTTCTTATGGTATATTTCCTATGTCAGAAAGATAAGAGCCAGAATGAAGACCCTTTCCACTGAGAGAATGCTCCTTGATCAGTATTCAGCTAGAAATTTTAATAGGGAACATGCATTTTTTGGTAATGGCAGTTGTTAATAAAAGACAAGATAACACAGATTAGTTTGTTCTGTTCTTTTTCTGGAAGAAAAAGTTCCTTGAATGGAGTCCCAGGAACAGGCCACATGGAATTGCTGATAAAAGCTGGATAAGATAAATGGAAATGAATGAGAATGAGTACAGACCTCTCTTTTAGAGGAGCAATTCATTAAACTGAAGGGGGCCATGGGTACTGAATGGAGGACAAATTATTGGGATATCATGTAGGAATTATAAATTACAGACTGTGGTAAGAAGTGAAGGATTTTTAAATGACACTGAACACCCTAAGAAAGAAAAAGATGGCTTAAAATTTTGAACTTCCAACTTAAGACAAAGGTAGAAGGAAAATAAAGCCTTATGGTGATTATAAAGGAAAGAGTAAACACAAATGACTAGGATCAGAAAGGCCTGATTTTATTTTTTTCTTTTTAAACATGTAGTAAGTTAGGGCATTGGTCAGGAGGAACGGGACTCTGAATCTTATGATGGAGATACATGGAAATAGACAAGATTAAGGAATTTCAGACCTTTAATCTATTTTTACTAGTGGAAATATCACTTCCTTACTCCTCCCTGGAGCTGAAAAACTGGGACAGTTCACTTGTAAACAAAGTGACAACCCTTCTACTAGACATTCTCATCTTCAATGTTATTTCCCCTGAAGTATAAGCTTACATAGCCCCTTAAGAATGGTATTAAGAGCCATCATATTCAGCATAAAAGATCCCATTATACTCATTTTTCTGCAGCATCCAAAAGTCCAAAAATACAAACATGATGACAATGATCTTGTAATTGCCAGAAAGTTAGATTTTCTTTCACAAGTTTTGGCATTTGTCAAAATATGAAGTTATTTTCTTACAAAAGGAAAAATTGTCGAATAGTGGTTATAATCTCAACTCTGACCCCAGAAAGATATCCCATGTTCTTTTTAATTCAATGCATTAATGTAACTTCTAGCTTAACTTCTTTTGAGTGACTGCAAATAACCTATTTGGAGGCAAATTTCCAGAAGAAGCAAAGAGCACTAGCTACTTGCTGCTCCTTGAAATATTGTCTATTGATCTGCAGTTTAGAGATTTCTTTGTTTTATTTAATGGACTACTTCAGTTACATGCTATATCTACAAAGAATAGAATTTCCTTATGAACTGCTTATGAGGTATCTTGCGTATTCTAAATGAATTAAAGAGAACAAATTCACAAGATGATATAGTAGATGACTTTGTGCAAGGAATGTTTTTGTTGATTAAATTTATTTTTGAAATACCTAGGTGTTTTGTTAATTCTCAGCTTATAATTATTTTTTCCTGATCTATAAAAAAATACAGAATTTAGTTATCCATATGTAAACAAGAAGGAACATATTAGAACTAGTAAATGTGCACTTCTTTGAGCTCCTTTGAAAAGCCTCTAAAGCTAATCAAGTATGTGTTTATTCATAGTTTTTTCATTTAATAAAACATTTATCGAACCCTTGCTATATGTTTTGGGGATATTTAGAAATGAATAAAACATAAATTCAACCCTCAAGGACTTTCATGCTAGGAAAGAAGACAAGATGTGTGCATGTAAGTGTAAAATGGGTAGAAGTAGCAAGTGCTATGAAGTAAGTATGAAAAGTGCTTATCTTATTTCTGAACTTGTATAACTCTTTTACTGATTGTTGAAGGAGTCAGACTTGTTACTCATGGATGCAAAGAATGAATTTCAAGAGGAAGATAGATTTAGCTATGTAAAATACAAACTCATAAATCAAGTAAAGAAATAGAAGGCAAATAAAAGCTTGGAGCTACAATGAATCTGAAAAGGGTTTATAACAATAATATATGAAGATCTTTTATAATTACTAGGCAAATACTTAAAAGCACTAAAAATTCAACAAAAATGTAAACAAAAATTCACTGATAAATTTCAGTTTATAAAATTAAACTTATTAATTAATTAATATAGCAGTGGAATAGATATTTTTGCTTATGAAATCAATATACATGTTTTTAATAAAAGATAGCACTTAATTTTAATCAAGATGAAATGAGGGCTAAGTACTTCTGGGTGAGTGTAAATTCCTATAAAATTAAAAAAATTAGTTTCAGTATCTACTGAGAGTATACTTATTACATATTCAACAATTATACTTTTTTCCCATGTATCCTAAGGAATTAACCAGAAATATGGTCATATTTATATACAAACATGTTTAATTCATAAGTATTTATAATAAAGAGTGATTAGAGAAAACATAAGTGTTCACAGATGAAATATTCATCAATCATTTAAATGTCATTTAAATGCATATGTGTGTACCTGTATGTGTGTATGTATATGCACACATAGAAAACAGGGAATACACCATACATAGCTGATGCAGTCTCATTTTTTTGTCTGATCACGAGGCTCTGGAATATGTTTATAATTTTTTTTTAACTACTCATTTTGTGTTCCCCTCACCTTTAAACAAGGATTTATATATATTTAGTACTTGTAGTTGGGTGACCCAGACTTAATTTCTGAAGCATTTGAATCCTCAAGTGCCATACCTATATTTTTTGGAGGGGAGGCAGTTTGTAATTTTCCACTAACTTTCACTCTTGGACTCCGAGGTACTAAGAGGTACTCCGGAGACCACCCTGGCTTCATAGTTCTCTTGCCCGATTTTCTTGGCTTTTAGGGTCAATCATTCTAGCCAGTAATGTAATCTCCTGCTTTGTATGTACATGGGGCCCCAATGAACAGGTAGCAGCTGTAGTTTTTCATTTGATTGATGCCTTCTTGCTGTCCCATGGAGGGAACACTGCCATGCTGGAAGAAGAGACATCCAAAGCAAAGGAGTTCACAATCCCAAGGACGGGACCCAGATCTCTGTGAATGGGTTTTTAGGATTAAGTGTGTGAAGAGCTATGTTTATCCCTTGATTCTTGGACCCATGAATTCTAGCAATGAGAGAGACAGCACTCTTCTAATAAAGGGAGTTTTTAAAGAATAAATCCATCTATTTGAAGTGTATTGACACATCTCTGCTCATGACACGTGTGCCATCTGAAGTCTCTACATGTGGAGAAGTGGTGATCTTTGTGTGCAGAATAATTTGAAAGGCTTGGATAGGAAAGAGGAAATAGGTTTTGTTAGGAATACACAAATATGTAAAAAACCTTCATTTCCATCAAAGTGACTTTCCTAGGACCTTCTCATTACTTATACAGAAACTTCCATGTAGGTTAAACCATGTCTACTTTCTTTGCCTGGCTCAGGAAATAATTGCTTGTACCTATTGTAATTTAACCTTTTCTTTCGTCTCTTTCGCAATCAGATATTAAATCAAATAGTAAATACTCTCTTTTTCTAATATGTGGACTACCATTCAGAGTTTCTGGAATTGGCTCTAATGTCTACAGACCAGATGACTTCTGTGTTGTAGATGAGGATAACCTCTGAGACAAAGTACTACCTACCTTTCCCTTTTAACTCCTTCTTCTTGCTTGTAAATGATACTATACCTAAGATAAAAAAATCCTATTTCTAATTCTACTCTGCAGTAAAATTTACCTGATCTGGCACCTCAATTTTTCTCTTGTGGGTGAAGTAAATTCTGAGCCTAGTTGTGATATAGACCAGCAATTACCAGGTATTCATTCAAATTATTGGATTCAATGCTCCATTTCTCTCCAGTTGGAGTACTGCCATAGTGAAAGAGACTCCCCAAATCAGTTTATAACCTACTTAAATTCCAGCAGTGATCATAACCTGGGATTCCTCAACCCTGTCTGTGTTGACTAAATCTATCTCTTTGGGATCAGTGTTTGTTTTAACTGTACTTGAGTTTAGCTCATCAACAAAACACTTTACATGAGAAATGTGCCTTCTGAAACACACCATGCTTCACTGGCCTGATGTTTCTTCCCAAATAAGAGCAAACCACAGTTAACCAAAGAAATATATAATGTACAACTTGGTTTTCACCTAGCCCTGCTTATTAAATAGTCCATCTGATTTCAAAATTAAAGAATCCTATTTCCTATCAGAATGTCTTCCCAAGTCTTAAGTTCCAGCTCTTAAATTTGCTCAACCACTTTAGGTTCTTTTTTGCCCAAATGTAGTTAGTTATGCCATATGACTTCACATACTGTCTCTTTCCAATATAATCTATGAAATTATATTTTCTGGCTTGTATTTTCTCATCATTAGTGAGATATAAGATAGAACTGTTAAAACCATTTACCTGTTGGATGATGTCTCACTGTCTACTTGAAAAGTGCAAAAAGATTAGCATGTTTAAATTGAACTAGATCTTCTCAGAGAAGTTTGATTATTGGGCTTGCCAACAAGAATTCATCACATTATTAATGTAATGAACAAAGAAAATTGCTTCTATAAAAAAGAATAATAATAAATGATACTTTGCCAAAACATCAAAATATAGTAGAGGTGAAGACAGCATTCATAGATGTTATCCAGATATAATTTATAAAAGAGTTGGCCTCAATTATTATACCATTATTCAACTCTTACTTTTAATAATTATGCAAAGAGTTCATATTCAGATATCATTGATATATGTAGATGTTCTTAGAAGATTAAGTCTATATTGAGCATACTCCAGACACTTGTCATCGCTTTCATTAGGATATTGTACAGGCTGTCAGTTATGACCCAGATGGTGAGGTGATGACAAGAGCTTAAATATTCATCATCAGTTCGTCCTGGTAGTCATACTTAGAGGTATGAGAAAATATAAGATTCATCAGAATCAGCCTCTCTAAATAAAATGTTGTGACAGTCTGAAAGCCAAGAAAACAAATACAAAGGGATGAAAAAGTATCACAGCTCTGTTGGAGAAACAGATAGTTGGACAAATTGCTCTACTGTCAAACACACACACACACACACACACACACACACACAAATTAACAAAGTCCCTGCTACATAAATTATATGAATCCTAAAATGTTGATATTGTGAACAATTTATTAGGCTATAAAAATTACTGAAAAATATCGTAATAATTATATGATACCGGTATTCCAACAAATTGATGCATACTTCTTTGACTGTTGAACACTTAGGTTTTCTCCAATTTCCACAATATTTTTTTATTTTGTTGTGTTTTGAATGTCTTTGTGTATAAAATCTATTTATCTTCTGCTTATTTCCTTAGGATAGATGTCCAGAAGTGTAATTATTAGATCTTAAAATATTATGGCTTTTAATAAACATGAATTACTAGACCAAGATCCAGAGGAGGTGCAAACCCAGGAGTCTGACCACTATACATCAGGCTATATTTTTACTGTAAATATTTACTAATTATGGGAGAGGTAACTGAGAGTCAAAGGAGTTGAATAGCATTTCCATAGCCTTTCAGGGACAGGAAAAGGAAGAAGACAAGATTGAGAAACACAGCAGTGAAATAACATCTAAAATGAAAGGACAAAATATATTTGGCTACAAATATATCAAAATTCTAGAACTAAAAAATAAAATAGAAATTAAAACACGATGCATAAACTTCACAGCAGATTAGATACAGATAAATAAATTGCACATGAAAAGACAACTAAGTTTAATATTCAGTGTGAAATATGAGATAGATGGAAAATACAGAAGAGAATCTAAGATTTATTAATTCAAGCTATTTAAAGAGATCTCTGTCCATACATTAACTGACAACTATGCTAAATGAGCAAAAACTTCAGGGGGTTCACATGAGAAAGAATGATGGCTTTACAGGAGAGTCACTATGCAAACAAATGCTATAATCACCACTGTCACCAATAAACCACTATGACCAACAAATTCTGGGTGGGAAGGGATTGTAATTTCCAGAGCTTCCACATTATATCATTTAAAAGGTACAGTTTTTCATTAAAAAGTGAGATATGAAAAGAACCAGGAAAGTGTGGATAGTCAATGTGAAAAACTCAATCAATAGAAATTTTTCCTGAAGAAGCTTAGACACTGGATTTACTGGACAAAGACTTTAAATCAGCTCTTATAAACATGTTCAGAGAACTAAATAAAACTACATATAAATAAATAAAAGGATGAGAATAAGATTTCATCAGATACAAAATTTTAATAAAAAAATTTAAAAAAGAACACAATAGGAATTCTGGAGTTGAAAAGTATAACTGAAATGAAAAAAATAAAAGTTTACGATATAGAGAGAATCTTTTGTTAGTACCCTACCCTACAAGAAATACTAAAATTAGTCTTTCAGGCTAAAATGAAAGGATATTTGACAGTAATTTGAATACCCATAAAGAAATAAAGTGTACTGGTAAAGGTAATTACATAGGTAAATATAGGAGACATTACAATTGTATTCTATTGTAGTTTTTTTTTCTTTTCATATTTAAAAACAACTACATAAAGTAATCTTCAAAATCCATGTTGATGTGCTTATAATATATAAAGATATAATTTATATGATAATTACCACTAGAATTGAGAAAGACATTGAACTATATTGGTGCAAAGCTTTTGTATACAACGACTTTAGGTCACTAGTAATCCAAACTAGATTCTTCATTATTATTATTATTATTGAGGTGAAATTGGTATAAAATTATATTAGTTTCAGGTTTATGCTACATTAATTTAATACTTTAATCCTTGTAGATGTTACAAAGTATTCACTACAAAAAGTCTGATAACAGTCCATCACCATAAAATTGACCCCTTTCAACTATTTTGCCCACTCCCCATCTACTTTCCTCTCTGATCATTACCAATCTGTTCTCATATCTACGAGTTTTGTTTTGTTTTGTTTGTTCCTGTTTTTGTTTCTTTAGATTCCGCATAAAAGTGCAATCATACAGTATTTCTCTTTTTTGTCTGACTTATTTTATTTAACATAATGCCCTCAAAGTCCATCCGTGTTGTTGAAGATCTTTTCTTCTTTATGGCTGAGTAGTAGGTAGATTTTGGATTTAGATTAGATTTAGATTAGATTTAGATTTAGATTTAGATTTTAGATTTTAGATATTAGATTTGAGATTATTTAAGATTTTTTTAGATTTTAGAGTTTAGATTTTAAATTTTTTAAGATTTTTAAAGAAATTTTTAGATGTTTTTTAGATTTTAGACTTTTCTAGATTTTAGATTTAAAAAATCTAAAAATCTAGATTTTTAAAATCTAAAAATCTTTTCTAGATTTTAGATTCTAGATCTTTAGATTTTTCTAGATTCTTCTAGATTCTTCTAAAATTTTAGATTTTAGATTTTAGATGTTTCTAGATGATGTTAGATGAGTTTAGATTTTAGATATACTAGTGCTGTCCTGAAAAAAATCCAACCATTGTCAGTATAAGAAGAACAGTTATATAAATGGATACTTTCCTTACAGCCCAAATATATATGTGTATATATATGGTTTGGCAGAATTAATGCTCCTTATGATTATAACAAAATTATAGGTATGTAATTCTGTAACATAACAATATCATACTCAAGTACACTATACTACTTAAAAAAAGTCATTACTCCTGCCAGACCCTGTATATCAAATATATGTTTAAAAGTACAAAGCCTATTTGAAAGAAATTAACAGCTAAATAACTGGAAAGACATACTTGGGAAGGTTAACACTGTTAAGATGGCCATGCTTCCAAACTAATCTACTGATTCAATGCATAGCTATTATATTTTATGGATTTAGCCATAAACAGATTTAAACATGTACCTTTATGTCCAACACATGATATACTCACATATATAATGTATATTTACAGGTACGTTTGTATGTATGTCAACACATGTACATGCATATGCACACAAATTGAACCTTATAGAGAGTACACCTTCTGTAAAGTACTCAAGGAACACTTAAAAATGACTATGTAGTAGGGCATGCCCACAAAATTAAAAAAAAAAAAAGAATAGAAAAATAGACCCCATTATTTGACTATTTCAAAAAATAGAAATTGATAAGAAATATAGAAACTGGAAACCACAAACTACTGAGAAATTGACTTAATTTCTTTGTCTCCTCCCTTATGGTTTTCTTTTACAAGAATGTGATTAAATCTGAGGGGATTATATGCCCAAGAACTATTAGGATTTTGTACCTCCTTGTTTTCAGGAGAAGGTAAAAATGTTTAAGCCTAAGCATAAATTTTTTGTTACTGTTGGACAAAAATTCAACAATTTGTGGAAAGGCAAGCACGGATCTTGAGTAGTCAAATGAGCAAGCTGTACTGGTTATTGAGCATTGATCTCTCAGTTCCAAATCCATTCTGAAGTATTCTGTTTTGATTTTGGGGCTGGTACTGGCCAAACCGCAATTCTCCTTTGCCACGTAGTGTCCCTTCAGGCTCTGCCAATAGGGGCCACTGAGATGAAATTGACTGACTAGAGAAGGGAGGGGATTTTTCTGTCCTGTGCCTGTCATTTTTATCACGTTAAAACCCTCTTAGTGCTACCTCTGCCAGTGGTACTAGTGAGAAATGCGAAGGGTAATTAACTATGGTCTACCTATGAGCCTATATATCGGCCTGCCGCACTTTTTGCCAGAGATGCAAAAGCCGATATATCAACCTGTTGCACCAAAACGGATGGTTCTTCACCTCAGCAATGGCAGTCCATTCAAATAGTAGCTGTTGATTTCAGGTTGCCGTTCTTTCCCCAGCCAGAACCAGCCTCACTGTGCCCCTTGTAAGATGCTGTACCAGCTGGCTGAAGCTCTTTTCTCAGAAGTCTGTGTCTTAGCTTCATGGGATCCATCTCCTGAGGTGCCATTTAATTACCAGATGGCATCCCTGCCTTGGGGGTACAGTCCCTAGTTTCTCAGTGGCTCTCCATTCATTCCCTAAACCCCAGGGATTGTAGCTTTATCCCATAGTCACTACTTCTGTGATTCCTCTGCATCTTGAATTACGATTACTATTAATATTAGTAGTACATATTCTGTTCTCTGATACCTGGCTGAGAATTGTTAATATTAAATTATCTTTGTTCAAATAATTCCACTAGTTTCTATCTCCAATCAAGACCCTGACTGATACAGAAATCTATCCTTGCTCTCCTGGACGCTTAATCACCTAAACATAAAAAGCCCGTTTCTTAAGTCTGTATCAAGCAATCAACCATCTCTCTTAGTCACTTGGATTTACATGCAAATCACTCCAAAGTCTTTAATCGTGGGTTCTCCAGTCCCTGTCCCCGAAAGGCTTCTCATTTAATCATGTCTTTGTCTCCTATTGTAAAAGTCAGAGCTCATGTGCCATGTCTTATGTAGTTAGATAATTTCTCAACACCAAAATAAATTTGATTAACCAAACGCCCTTTCCCTCATTATAGTAAATGACAGAGAGTTAATATAATAGGTCCCTGAAACCACTTCCCCTGGAAGTAATACTCATTCCTGTGGTTTATTTTTAGTCTAAAGAGCTATTATTATAGTAGATAGAAAGATGCCTCTGTGGTTAAGGATCATTGATGTTTTTTTTTGTTTTGTGTGCTTCTGAAGGCAATCATAAGTTTTTCAAAAACCTCAGGAAAATAGTATTTACATTTAAAAACTAAGAATCTTTAAAGTACTCTTGATGATATCAACACAAAATGCAGGCAAATGTAATTGTGAAGAGAACATTTTTAGGATGATAATATTGGTTTTATGTTCTATAAATTGTCATCTTGTACTATCAATTTTGAAATAAAAATAGATTAGTAGGTGGATTTTAAATAGGTACATGTGTCTTATGGAAGAATTGTGTTTCGCTTATAACACTTCAGCCAAAGTTTGAAGATTAGCTTTTAAGATCCTCAAAATTTCATCTTTACGGTAGTAGCATATATCATAGGTGGAAAATTCCCTAATGTTTTTACCATTGACATGAATTGTATAGTTAATAATAGACATTTTCAAAGGGAAGAGTAATTATAATTCAGGGTCCAGTTCATTTTCAACAAATTCTTAGTAAAGTGGGACAATTTTATTCTAATTTAATATATACAGCCTAATCACAGTAAACAGATTTTCTTTTTTAGAACTGGAATTTGATATAATCCTGGATGAGAGACTTCTGTGGTCCGTCTTTTTAACCCTCCCAGTTTTCAGTGTTGAGAAGGCACTGGAGAATTCTGCTCTGCGACTTCCCAGAAACTTGAACATCTCTGGGTTTCTAAGCAATGGGCTCACTCTCTGCTCTACTTTTTCCTGAAACAGGAAATGCTACCTGCTGGAGTTGAGTCACTTATGAAATATAAGAAATATAAAAGTCTTTCTACATATTTAACTTGTTAGAGAAAATACAAGCAATTTAATTTCATGTATAATGACCTTAAATAGATAAAATAGTTATAAACATGTATGTTTATAGGTTATATTGTATGTGCTTACAAAAGCAGAAGGAAATTGACTTTTAAACAAATCTATAAGTGAAACCTAAGTCTGTAGAAATGTAAAATGTAGGGGAGGCCGGGATGGCTCAGTGGGTTGAGAGCTTGCTTTGCAGCCCTGGGGCCCAAGGATCAAGTCCTAGTCCCCAGCCCTGGCCCGTGCAGTCCATTGTCCTGAGCTGGGTTGTGCTTCCCATGTGGTGAGGCCTCTGGTTCTGTTCTCACTGGGGCAAGCTTCCCATGTGGGCAGCCCCTGGTTCAGCCCCAACTCGCAGGGGTGTGCCTCCCATGCAGACCCCCACCCTGCCCAGTTCCTGCCCTGCGTGGCTCCTACCTCCTATGGGGAGAAGAACCCTGTTGAAAGCTGATGACGTATAGATGTGGAGACCATATCGGCCCTCCCCCTTCTCTCTGTCTCTGTCTGTCAAAAACAAAAAATAAATCTTTAAAAATATATATAAAATGTATATTTTGAATTACGGTGCAGTAAACAGAATTTGTATGTGTTTTACTCCCTTCTTTATCTAGAAATCTGTATTCCAGATAGAACAATAATGGGATTTATTTAACTTTATATTTGCTTATATTATAAAAGTTACACAAATTATGGTATGATGTTATGTGTATATATATACACACAGAAAACATATATGTCATACCTATACAAAGTTTCTATAGGGAAGTTCACTTGCCTAATAGTCCAGTGTACAGAGTATAACATAACTTTATTTCATCTCTATTTATGGAATTTTTTTCTAGTCTTTTTCCTATTAAAGTACTATAATTGATTTTTTTCTTTTTTTTTCTTTTTTTGCCACTTGTAAGATTATCTCTGAAGATAAATTTCAAAATTGAAATTGCTAGGTCATTATTTTAAATTATGTAGATTGCCACAACTTTCCATAAAATTATATACTATTATCCTTAATAATGCATATTCTATAACAATCAATTTACTGTTTTTTGATGTTCAAAGCATTGGAATTTAAAGAAATTGGAAAATTTCATTTTTAAGCTTTGTTAATGATGTTTTTCACTATGAATTTTCTATTTATTTTATGACTTTCATATCATGCTTTAAAACAGCATTTTTATTATTTTTAGTCAAAATTTCTAGTTTTGAATATCTTCCAAACTTCCTTGTGGAATTTTAATGGTTTGTATTTTAACAATTATAGTTTGATGCATGTGGAATTGATTTTGAATAAAACAGAAACATAAAATTCAGCCTAATTTTTCTTTTAAATGACTAAATGGTCATTCTCAAAGCATGCATTTAAATAATATATTTTACCCACTGATTTGAAATTCCATCATTATCATGTACTGGATTCCCTATGTCTTTGAGTCTGTATTTTCTCTTATGTTTTATTGTTCTCCTTACTTATTTTCCTGCCAGTATTACACTATTTGAATTAGACTGTTTCGTATTATAACGTAGTTTTAGAAAAGCATTTCATTGTTTTTCAAAGCTTGTCCTTCCTTGTTAATCTTCATCTTCAGAATTTTCCTGTCAATACTTCCAAGCTGATTTTTCCATAAAAATAGCCTTTTCCCTTTCTGATATTGAGTAGTTTAAATAACACCAGATTACATGATACTTGTTGAAAATTATAAGCTTTGAACTCATCTAGACCTGGTGCTATTCTTGGATGAAGCTTTTTAGAATACTTGCTTTTGTGTTTGTTTTAAAATATGTACACTTAAAAAATATTTAATTGCTATTGTAGTGGGTATGGTTCTATAAATATCTATTCAGTAAATTTTGTTTAAAGTATTATTTGGGTCTCTATTTTCTTACTGATTTTCTGCCTTCTGTTTCTATCAATTACTCAGAGAGGAGTGTTGAAGTTTGCAATTGTAAGTATGGATTTCTCTACTTCATCAGTTCATTTTTATCAGTTTTTGTATCATTACTTTGAAACTCTACTGTTAAATACAGGCACTGTTAAAATTATGTCTTCTTAATGAATTAATTCTGTAATCATAAAATGTCCCTCTCTGTTCCTGGTAAAAGTCCTAGTTCTGAAGTATTCTTTGATATTAATATTATTACTTCAACTTTATTATGATTTGTGTTTACATAGTATAATTTTTCTCCTGATTTTACTTTTTACCTATCTCTGTTTTTATATTTAAAATATTTTATTGTAGACAAGATTAAAAAAAAATTAATCAAACATACTCTGCTTTTGTTTCGGAGTGTTTAAACAAATCAATCTAATGTACTCTTTGTATTAGAGTGTTTATAAATTTATATTTGATATTATTATTTTTTTTTTTTTTTTTTTTTTTTT
>PVKE010002156.1:0-56558 GCA_004027555.1 Craseonycteris thonglongyai
CCCGCCACGCACACACACCTGGGCGCGCCGTCCCCCCCCACCCCCCACACACCTGGGCGCGCCGTCACCCCCCGCCACGCGCACACACCTGGGCGCGCCGTCAGCCCCCGCCACGCACACACACACCTGTCCTGGGCCCGCCCCGCCCCGCGCCCTTGGGCCCCCTCCCCGACTCTGCACCAGGGCTCCGCTCCCCGCACCGGCCCGGGCCGCCTACCTGCCCAGGCGCCGGGCCCCGAGCTCGTCTCCACCGCGCCGCCCACCGGCCCGCGAGCTCCCTGCGCCGCGCCCGGGCTGCTCTGCCGGTTCCGCGAGCCGCGCCGCCCTCGGTGCCACCGCGTCGCCATGGCGACCGTCCGCGGCGGCGGCGGGTTGGCCGCGCGGCGGCTACGAGACCGGAAGTGCCCCGGCGCGACCCTGCACTTGGGGTCGGTCTCTACCCCCAATGGTGCCCCGGTCTCTGCACCGGGACCTCAGATCCGGGCCCGAACCTGGACGCCCGCGTGCCAGGGGCTGCGGTGTCGGGCGCTGAGGGGCGAGAAGGCGGCCACCGGGACCGGCCTTCTGGACCCGGGCTCCGGTAACTTTCCAAATCCGGCCCGGAGACCTGGCTTGCAGAGTCCCCCACGTTCGGGTGTGCATGGGGGCCGCGCGGCCCAGGCCTGACTCGGAGGCCGCACGCCAAACGGGGGGCATGGGCAGGTGGAGGTGGACCCCAGCGCAGAGGGTAGGGGCTGCGGGCCTCCGCGCTCCCTCATTTCCTCCCTCCCAGCGCCCCGCCCGGGAACAGGTGGCCACTAGGTGTCAGAGGCAACCCGGGCATCTGCGCCGCCCTCCCAGCCGTGAGGGTGGAGACGTGGCTCTCCAGGAGGGCTGAACAACCCCCTTCCCCACCTGCACCCTGCCCCCCTACTCCCTCCCTCTCCCTCCTCTCATTCTCTAGATGTTTTGCCCTTTTCCCCATGCCAGGGGCTTTGCCTAAAACAGACTACCCGATCCCCGGGCCAACCAGCCTGAGGATACAAGTCAGTCCTTACCAGCCTCTCACGAAGGCCTAGCCTGCCATCGGCGGCCTCCCCTGCC
Source organism: Craseonycteris thonglongyai (assembly GCA_004027555.1). Taxonomy (NCBI): domain Eukaryota; kingdom Metazoa; phylum Chordata; class Mammalia; order Chiroptera; family Craseonycteridae; genus Craseonycteris; species Craseonycteris thonglongyai. The sequence continues at coordinate 1,084 of PVKE010002156.1, forward strand.
CCAGGCGGCCTCCCCTGCCCCAGCCACTAAGAGGGGCCTGCCCAGGCCAAGGCTGGGGGCCAGCCCCTACCACAGCCCTGTCCAGGTCCCTTTTCCAGGAAATGCTGTGGGTAGATAACAAATCCAGCTCAGACTTAACTACAAGCTCAGAACAAAAGGTTCTTTCCTGTCGGATGCCTGGCAGACACACCAAGGGCCTGGGGGTAGGAGGGAAGTGGGGTTTCCTCCCCTGCCGGCATCAGTGAGCCTCAGGGAAGCAGCAGCCCTCCCTCACGGACCCCCAGCACTGTGGGCTTCCCAGAAGCTCCTGGAGGGCCCTGGCCAAGGCGGGCCTTGGGGAGCCACAGTACCCCCTTACAGAGAGAACATACTCTCAAGCACATGGCAGATCACCCACGGGCGCCCACTGCATGGACACAGCTGGGCCCACCCGCTCGGGGTGACCAAGCTTAAAAACCCTCCACAAACATACACTTTGTTGGGGTAGCTTTCCAATGGGAGGGAGTTCGTGGTCAATTTAAATGAAGGCACAGCTTCCTTTAAGGTGCCCACAGGCCAACAGCTGGCAGCAAACACACGCCTTGTGAGTTGAATGTGGAACGGATCCTTTTCTGGGGTAGGCAGGCTGCACAGAGAATCGGGTCCCCGCTGGGAACTCCGTAGCAGTGCTGTCAGCCCCTTCCAGAGCCAGAAGAGAGGGGGCTGCAGAGGTGGGGCAGGGTCTTTGTGGCCTTTCCCCCTACACCCGCCCCCATACACCCCTCCTGCCCTGGCTGCAGCATTTCTCCCTTAGGAGGGGAGCATACAGTGGGAGCAGTGCTCTCAGGGGTCTGATTAAAATGGGGGGACGGGGTGGGGGTGGCACTCTGAGTAGGTAGGGTGCCTCCCTGGGGACCAGCTGCCTGGGGTCTTTGCTATAAGGGCTCATGGCTCCACCCGGCCATTTTAAAGAGCAGGTGATTCCATCAAATGCAGTCAAGCCCCAGAGCCCTGTGGCCTTGTCACCTGTTGCCGGAATCCCCAACCAAAGATGATAGACACTCGCTCTCCCTTGTCTCCCTCTCCACCGGAGAAGCATGCACCCACAGCTGGGGGCCAGGGTGGACAAGAACCGTCTCAAGGCCCTGTCTCGGGACCAGGGATGTAGCCTAGGACATTTTCCATGCAAATTCTTCCCTTCACACCCTCACAAAACTACACTGGTCTTTGTTTTCCAGACTCATCAAGTTCACTCCCACTTCTCCTGTGAAATGCACACACACACACACACACACACATGCATCGTCATCATCATCACCACTTGGCTCATGCCTTCAAATCTCAACTCTGAACATCTCCTAACCATCCAGTCCAGTAGCTGGAGTCAGAGGTTAAGAGGTAGGGAGCTACCCTGGACTAAGTGTACTTGTGACGGTTCTGGGAAACCACCCTGTTCTTTGGCCAAAAGCATTGAGAAAGCAGGGAGAAGCAAGACTGTGGGCAGAATGCACCACGTGAACAGGACCTCAGAGCCCCCAGCCCCTGGCCAATCACGTCTGCCCTTGCTAAGGTTGCTAGGATTAGAGAGAAGGAAAAAAACAGGAAGCCCAGTGAAATTTGCATTTAACATTTGTTGGCATAAGTATGTCCCACATAGCATATGCACTATACTAAGGAGGTATTAGGTGTCTATCTTAAATGCAAATCTAACCGGGTGTCCTGTGCATTATCTGACAATCCTGCCCTTGCTTCTATGGGGAAAGGACAGGAGAGGGGCCTCCTAGCCAACGGGCCCCTCCCAGCAAAGCTTTTCCACCCCCAGTGAACTGCTATTGGGCATGTGCTGGAGGCTGTAGAGAATACAGAAGGCATAGGAGACGGGCCCCCAGGCACTGGGCGATGCAAACACACAGAGGTCATTCACTCTTCACAACAGTCTTATCAAGCCCCTTCCATGTGCAGGTGCTGGACAACATTCGAGATATAACAATGAGCATAGCGGGCGGAGTGTGTTCTCTCAGGCCTTCACCGCCCGCACACAGAGAGGGTGCTTACCCCAGATATGAGGGTCAGGGAAGGCTTCTGGAGCTTGTGACAGAAGCATACAGCTACAGCTAGAGGATGCGCAGGGGTTGGTTACCTGGCACAGGGACAGCAGGGAGAGGGCAGGAGTGTTCCTGGCCAAAGAAACAAGGAAAGGAACAAGAGCTCACTGCTCTGGAAGGCGCAAGAGGACTAACCAGTACCGCTCTGGAGCTCCGGGTCGCTGCCGGAACCAACGTGCCTGAACTGAAGCACGTGCCAGCCCCGGCCGGTGGCCTTGCCTCAGGAAGGCAAATAATTGAAAGGCACATCCTCTGACCAGTACACAGAGGGCCTGGGGAACTTGCTCCAACGTCCTTGAAAAGAAAACTCGTCTGCATCTGAAAGTGCAAGGCTATTTGACGAGTTTAAATTAGAGCCACAACAGGGAGAAAACCTGTCCTCCGCTTCAGGGGCAGCGGAGGTGGCCAGGAAAGCAGCAGCCGCAACAATGGTGGCAGGAGAGGCAGCGAGGCAGGGAATTGGTCACAGAGCTTCCTGAGCCGCCGCTGAGCGCCGAGGGAGCAGGACCATAAGCCGGGAGGACCAGCCTGCTGCAGGAGCGAGCGCAACAGCGTGGGCACTCGGAGTGGGAGACAACCAAAGGGGTGGCCTTTCCTGACCTCCCAGTGTGTTTCTGTGCAGCCCTCGGGGAGAGGGAAGGGTCAGAAGGAAGTCATTTTCTCTCCTCCCTCCCTCCCTCCTTTCTTTACTTCCTCCCTTGCTTCCTTTCAGCAAAGGTTTACTGGGTACCTAACTTGCGTCAGGCACTGTTCTGGGCCCTGGAGAGACAGTAATAGAGAAGACAGACAACGCTCTAACCCTCCTCTTTCCCCAACACAGGTGAAATGAGCAGCTCTGTGGATCTGAAAGCAGGAATGTAAACAGGTCAGTAGAGAGGGCAGAGGTTGAAGATGTGAGGGGTGGAGCAGGGACCCCACCAGTGGTTCCTGGGGCATCTGAGTATCCGTAAGCCCCTCATCGTAGTTGTATCTGACCATGCCCATCACACACTGCAGAATCTGGACATTGGGACACAGTCAATAGGGCACCACCCAGCTCCCCTCGTCCAGCCCAGGAGGTCTGCCCTGTGGCTCGTGGTGCAGCCTGAGCAGGAAGCATCAGCCCCAGCATCACACTCACCTGGGCCAGCTCTCCCCTCCAGGAAGGACATCATGAGGAGGTTTGAGTCCCAGTCCTGTCATGTTCTCAATCCCTACCTCCCTGCCTTTCTCCCTGAGTCAGTCCATCAGTCAGTCAACAAACGTTGGAAACCTGCTATATGAGTGCTAGGAACATTGTGGAGAGCAAGAAACACCTCGGGAGCAAGAGTGTGTGGCCTGGGGCAAGGGAGGGGGGGCACCACCTTCAGTGGTGTCAGCAGAGATTTGGAGGGGGAGGGGAGGAGCTGCTGATAAGGACAGCCATCTAATCACTTCCACAGACCAGCCATAAACTGTGGGCCTGGGACTTCTGCACTTTGTTCATGGCCTATGACAGCTCAGCTTGGGTCCTAAAGCTATTCCAACTCGGAATCACATCGCCTCGTTCTTGGCCAAGCCCCTTATGCCAGGAGTGTGGCAAGGATGTAGCGGCCACTCTGATCCAAAAGTGTGTGGTGACCAATCACAGCCCAGAGGACGCCCTGAGTGGGCGATGGGCAAAGAAAGGCACGGGCATTGTTGTCCACTGTAGCTTCATGGCAGCCTCCCCTAGGTCAGGACCTCAGCTGAGCCCAGAAGAGCAGAAGGAAGGGGGTGTTCATGTGAGGAGCTGTCACCAAGGAGTGCACTAAGCCGGGGGACTGTCAAGGTCCCAGCACACCTGTCCTGAGTCAGGTTTCGCGTAGCCCTGCTCTGCCCCTCCCCATCTCCATCTTTTATACCAGTCTTGACCTTGACTATCACCTCCTGCTTCAAGCGTGCCTATGCAGCCAGCTGGTCCTCGTTGAGAACAGATTCGATTTGAAGGCACCTTGACCTTAGCTCAGAAGCTTCCTTACGCAAGAAGCCGCACTCCTCTGCTCCCTCCCGACCAGTGGGAGACCCTCAGGGGTAGCCTGGTGTCAGGGAGAGCCCGTCCTTCAGCTGGCCCCTGCCTTTGGGTTCATCCTGAGGCTCCTGACTCACGACTCCCTGTGGGCCAGGCATGTCGCCTGCATTCGGAGGGACCCGGTGGCCAGTTCCTGGATCAGGCCTGGAGATGGGCCCACCTGCTCTAACAGCCACAGGTAGCTCAGCCATTCTGGGTAGGCTTGGCTCTAAGCCTCGCCCCACAGCTCCTGGGCCCAGACTGTTCCCCGGGGCCGGCTCTCAGGTTCCAGGGCCTAAGGCTGTTGGAGGGCAAGGATACCACACGGAGGCTTTAGTAAGTCTCTGTCCATCCCCACACCCCTCACCCCATTGTCCACTGTGAAGTGAGTCACCCTCACAGCTTGGGGGCAATGTCAGGTCCAAATGGTATGACAGTTCTCCCATGTATCTTGAGTTTTCTCCTCTTCCGTGGGCCTCTCTTCATCTGATAAATCTGAACGCACGTGCACACACACACACACACACACACACACACGGGCTCAGTCCTGGCCGCTTCACTTCACTGTGGAGTCAGGACCCAGGGGCGCCTGCTTGCCTGGGCAGCTGCACCCCTGCAAATGCAATGTCCACATGCCAGTGAGCCCGGCTCCTAAGCCCTTTAGTGGCCCAGTGCTCTGTTTACCGGCCCCCATGGCATCCCCGGGTCAGCACCAGGTCTCCCTTAGCTGGCTGGACCCACTGCAGAGCCGGGCCCCATCCGGGTCCTCTCAGGGGAGCATTTCTCCCCAGAAGTCCTGTGCCTTTCTCACCAGCCGACCATCAGAGAAGGTCCGCTAAGACAGGAGAGTCTCAGCTCATTATTTCTGCTTCCTCAGCACGTTGTTCAACCCACCCCATTGTCAAGGGGGGTGACAGGACATGGCCTCTGCCTAGCCACCACCTGCCCCTGAATATGGGACCTGCCTGACATCTGCCTCCAAGGCTCTCTCAAGAGGTGTCTCCTAGAACACAGCAAACTCCTCCCAGGTAACGAAACAAAATGTCCTGTGCTTCCCTAGAAGCCCCTCCCCTGACCCATCTTCCAGGGCGTTTGTTTATTGAAGGGCCCTGGGGAAGCGGGGGAGGTCCTGGGCATTCAGGGGCACGGCCAGGGCCTCGGACATCTAAAGGTGAGGGCCGCACCCCAAAGATGGATTTGCCTCCATGTTCTGGGGCCCCTGATGGAGTCTCTGAGAGGCCGACGGGGGTGCCTCTCCCCCAGCCCAGGGTGAAGCTGGTCAGACCCCCAGCTCCAGGATCCCACCGCCACACTGGTGACCACTGTCCCTCCCTCCCCCCCTTCTCCGTGAGACCCCGTGTCTCCATCTCTGCTGCCGGCGCGGGCCTTGGTTTATTTCTCTCCATGTCTCTCTTCCTAAGCTTCTCGCCCCCAGTCTCTCTCCCTTCCCTCCATGGGTCCTACCGTCTGCAGAGGCTCCCTGCGCTTCCAGAGTGTGGGCTGTTTCGTTGGTGTTCTGGCCCCTCCGAGAACAATGTGTAAGACACACAGGTGCTGGATCAGGCTCTAGGGCCAGTTAGAGCCAGTGAGCTCCCCGCTGGGCCCAGTGGGGGGGGGGGGGGGTCATGAGCGCCCGGCCGGGCCCTTGGAGCAGAAGAGAGAGATGGCCGTGCTGAGACCCCGGCAGGCACCCAGCCTGGCAGCGCTGGGCAGCAGAGGCCTGGGCACCCCGCACGCAGCCCCTCCGCCCTGCAAACGAGGTTGGAATTCGTTCTCTCTAGTCCGGCTCCCGGCAAACCTGCCGCTACATGGGCAACCGGGCCGGGCTGCAGTGGGCTCTGCAGTCTCCACCGTCCTGGAGCTCCGTGCAAATGATGGTGTCCCCCTCGCTGGATACTGAATGCCGAGCACGAGCTTGGGGAGAAGAAAGGCCAGGTCAGGCTTGGAGGGCTGGGGGCTGGGGTGGGAGGGGGCATCCCAGGCAGAAGGAACGAAAGGCCAGAAAGACCCAGGGGTCCCGAGAGATGAGCATCGGCTTGACACGCTGCCCATGAGGCCAGCTTCTGTAGACCCCAGAATTGTCAGGGGAAATATGGAATCTGACTAGAGTTGCAGACATTTTTTGGTTTGCCAAGTAAGGACATTAAAAACAAAAACAAACAAACAAACAAACCCTGACACTTTCTCCCAGCACCTTTTTATGAAAGAAGTGATATTTTAACTGCAAAAGAAAAGAACGGCTGTTTGGAATGGAAGGTATTGTAGCCAAGAACGGGCAGCTGGCAACTGGGGTGATACATGCTGCTTGGCTTTATATACGTCACTGCGCTTGTTTTCCTCCCTTTATTGCTGACGATTGAGCACTGTATCAGGGGACTGAACTCTGGGACGCGCTGATAAAGGGACTTGTGGAGGTAGGACAAGAACTGGGCACGTGGAGGGCACACGGGCCACCCCAGGAAGGACTTTGGACTCAGGAGGGGGCGAGGTAAGGAGCCCGGGAAGGGGTTTAGGAGAATAGGTGCCATGGTGAGATTCCAGCATCCATTCTCACAGCTGTATGTAAGAGACTGCAGGGGGAACCTGGGCAGGGGCCTGGTGAGAAACGGCGAGGGTCCACGGTGAGGTGGGGACAGAGGAGGTGGATGGCTGGGGGCTGGAGCTGGTATGAAAAAGCAGGGCACTTGGCAGGGAGCTGAACTGAGCCTGCATTCTGCACTTGTGTGGTTCCAGATTGCAACAGACACAACAACTAACTAAGGGGGTGCTAATGCTGAAAAGTAATGAGGCCAAGGAGGTTAGAGTGAAGGGAGGAGGGCACACAGGTGTGTTGTTTAGAGGGCAGTAGAGGGCAGGGGCCCCAAGCAGCTGAGGGGCAGCCTTGTCGACATCTGGAGATAGGTTGACCAGATGTCCCGATAGGTTGACCAGCCTTCCCATTTTAATAAGACAGAAAAGAACCAAACTGTTTTGTTTCAAATGGTCCACGTGGTCAGCCCAGTCTCTGGGCTCGGTTCAAGATGTCAGTAGGCCGACCAGATGTACCACGTGAAACGGAACAGTACTGCTGTTTGGGGATGTCGGGGTAGCTCAACAGGTTGAGCACTTGCCTTGCAAGTGCGAGGTCCAGGGATCGAATTCCAGCCCCGGCCCATGCAAACCCATGTGCTGAACTGCTCCCCCAGTTTAGTTCCTGCCCCACGCAGCCCCACATCCACCTGTGTGGAATGGAACCATGTCACAGCTAATGATGTACGACTATGGAGACTACTTTGGGGCCCTCCCCCCTTCTCTCTCTCTCTGTTACATCTTCTCTCTTGCTCGCTCGCTCTTTCCCTCCCCCACCTTCTCTCAAAACAACAAAATAAATCTTTAAAAAAGCCGTCTGGTCAGCCGATCTGGGGAAGGCCTTTTAGCAGAGGCACCGGCGTCTGTAGGAGTTGCTTGTACCTTTGAGGAACAGGCAGGGGCGGGCAGGGCTGAGGCAGAGGGGGCCAGGAGCGGGTTCAAGGACAAGCTGGACAGGTGGCCCAAATAGGGACCTGGTTATCCTGCGATGAGAGCCCAGGGGACTTGTTAGGGTTTTGGAGATAGGCTTTATTTTTTTAAATGTCTTCTTAGTGGGGAAGCCGGGATGGCTCAGTGGGTTGGGCGCTCACTTTGCAGACTCAGGGACCGGGGATCGAGTCCCAGCCCCGGCCCGTGTGGACCCATATGCTGAACTGGGGAGTGCCCCCAGTTCAGTTCTCACCAGGGTGAGACCCCGGCCCAGTTCCTGCCCTGTGCAGCCCCGCGCCCACCTGTGGAATGAAACTATGTGGAAAAAACAATGATGTGCAACTATGGAGACTGTTCTGGGCCCTCCCCCTTCTCTCTGTCTCTGACTCTGTATCTCTCTCTCTGTCAAAAACAATAAATAAATCTTTTAAAAAAAAAGTCTTCTTATGTAATATATATGTATGTATGTATATAATATAAATATGTGTGCATATGAGTAGGTGATATGTGTATGTAAATTGTGAAGCGTAATAAAAGGCACACCCATAGACCTTCTACCCAACATAACTCCTGTCTAGCTGAGTCCTGTCCTTCCCACCCCCTATCCCACCCCCATGCACACCCCATGTTTATTCTCTTCTCTTTCAAAGAAACAGTTTCAGTATTTTGTGCCTAATCACACTGTTTTGTTTTGCTTATTTTAGAGCTTTATCAAAAATGGTGTTTCCTAGATATGTACCTGAGAGAAATGAAACCATGTCTGCGCAAAGACCTGCGTGCAAAGCAGCCTTATTCAAAGTAGCCCAAAAGTGGAAACAGCCGGAGGGCCATTGGCGGGCGAGTGGGGAAACCAAATGTAGTACATCTACACAACACAATATATTTGGCCACAGAAGGGAGTGCAGCCCTGATGCAGCATTCATGATGCACGGATGAACTCCAAAAATATGATGCCAAGTGAAATTCCAGTTATAGGAAATGTCCAGAAAAGTCAAATCTACAGAGACAGAATATAGATCAGAGGTTGCCTGCGGCTGGTGGAGGATCGGGAGTCACTGCACATGGACACGAGGGTATTCTGGGAGAGGAAAATGTACTGAAAATAGTGTGATAGGTGCACAATTCTCTCAATAATCTGATAATCACTAGACTATACACTTAAAATGGGTGAATTATGAGTATGCTACAGCATGGAAACGTAAGTTATACTTCCATAAAGCTTCTTCTTTTTTTTTTTTTTTTTTAAAGTCATCATAGTAGAGTCTTTGGAGGCTTGTTTTTTCTCTCACAATGTTTCTGAGACTTTGTTGGTGCTGCTGCCTAGAGCTCTCAATCATTTATTTTCACACCTCTGTCATAGTCCATAATCCATCATGTGATTGCACCACAATTTCTCTCTCTAATCTCCAATCCTCTCACTGGACATATGAGTTATTTCTTGTTTATTTCTCTATTACAAACAACTTGCCAGGAACATTCTTGTGCACATCTCCTTGGTATATGTAAGTAACTTTATGTCTGTTGAATCTATTAGTAATAAGGAAATACCAGGGCTTACATTTTGCATGGCTTCTTTCTTCCACTTCATGTTTTAGGAATCCATTGCCATGATATTTTATAGAAGTACTATTCCCCAAAAGATTGAAAAGGAAGACAAAAACAAAGCTGGTCTTCATCACAGTTTGAGAGATTTTGCACTAGGGAACATACTGAGAATGAAATTGCTGGGTCAAGGGTACACAAAAGTTCAGACATCGCACTGCTTCCTAAAATCGCTGTGCTGATTTGGACTGGCTGCAGCAGCCGACGAGCGTTCCCACATCTTCACCAGCACTTAGGAGTGTTTGAGTTTTAAATCTGTGCCGATTTTGTGGTTATGACATATTTCCATTCCTTTGGTGCTAAATCAGGTTGAACATTTTCACATCCTCTCATGTTTATGGGGCATTTGTGTTTCCTCTTCTGTGCTATTCCTGTTTGTTTTCTTTGCCTGTTTTTGTTTTTGTTTTCTTTTCCTTATTGATTCATACAGTTCTTCAGATATCCTAGATGTTATTAGTCCTTCGTCCTTTAAATGTGTTCCAGATATCATTCCCAGTTGTGACTTGATTTTCTTGGGGTGTTTTTTTTGACAACAGAAGATCTTATGTTTAAAGTAATTGGATTTTACCTACTCTTTCCTTTTTTGGCTTACTCCTTCCTCTGCCCTCCTTGACGATCATGCCATTCTCCCACACGGCCCTACCGAACTCACAGCTCCGGGGTAGAGCATGGACGGCACTTTGAATCCGCACCCTCCGGCCTCCAGCCTCATCTCAGGCCCACTTCATACTCAGGGTTTGTTCTGGAGCTTCTGTTTTCACCTCCAGTTTTTCCTGCTGCAAAGACCTCCCTTTGTTGGCTTCTAGAATGCCGAATCATTCCTCAAACCCCAGCTCAGACACAACCTCCTCTTTCCTTTCTTTCTTTTCATTTTCTTTCTTTCTTTTACATCCCAGAGGTCTTTTTTATTATTAAGTACCTATTGATCTATGAATTCATAGACAAGCATGCCAGTGGTTCAGGCTCTTTTCCACCGGTTCCCACAAAGTGTGCTGTTCTGGGTGGAGCAGGCTGGCCCTTCAGTTGAACCCAAGTAACTTTCCCTTTGGCTTTCTTTTTTCTGACCATTTTCCTTCACAGAGTTCAGGAAGCCACCTCAGCTCCCGGAGTAATTAATATGCTTGGTACGTACATTAATTCTCTTGGCAAACATCTTGCCCTGAACTTGTTTGTTTGCAACAATGCCAACAGGGTAACACTGTAGACTCTTTCAGTTTTGCCATGGTAACATTTGTGGGCCATTTCTATTTGAACAGTGCCCATTCCCTTGATGTCTACAATACCACCTTTCTTATAGATTCACGTGTATGTGGCCAAAGGAACAACTCCATGTTTTCTCAAAGGCCCAGAGGACATACAGCGCTGCCTCTCCTTGTACCCTTGTGTTGGCCATTTCAGCGACTTACTGGAAGATGGTGGTTCTGGCCGAAAGGTACAACCTTCCTCTTCTCTAAGCATTTCCAGATCCCCAAGGCTGATTCACTTCTTTTTCTAGTCAGTTGGCTATGGGCCTAGCTAAATAAATATCAGAGGATTGATAGTACATGGGTTTTTGACTATTAAAATGAGATCATTTTTTGTTTTGAATAAGTACAATTTATTAAAGAGGCACAATGCTTCAAAACATGGGATTTCTTAACAATGGGGATGTTCCGAAGGAGGAAAAGGGTTGGGAACCACAGTTCTCTTGCCAGTAATGTCTATGAGATCCATGACACCTTCTCTGTGACCACTTCTGGGCCAGGAAACTACCTGTCTCCATGGGCTGGACTGCTGTAGTTGTTATAAAGCACTTTCTTATGCAAACTCTGTCTCCGGTCCCATCAGTCATACTTGTTCTTCACTCTGAGAGAGAGAGGGAGAGTTTTCTCTCTTTGACATGACCACCCGGGCATGAGAGGTAGCTCCCTGGCTGCCATGTCTCTTTTTCACCTTCAGTGATTCCTGAAAAGACATGGTTTCTAGCTCCTTCCGTACCCGCTCACCCTCTTGCCAATGGACTGCAGATTTTCCATTTCCCTCATAAACTGCACACACACGTTTGAGAAGGCCCTGAGGGCTGGTCTAACCAGCACAGAGGGGGCCCAGGCCAGTTAACATCAGGCTGTGGGTGCCGCTGAGGAGGCTCATGACTGTCCTGGCCACTCCATCAGCCCTGTGGTTCTTACTGAACTGGAGCTGATGAAAGCCCACAGATATTTTTCATGGGAAAAATGACCAGTTTGCTCATAGGCATCTGATGGCTCCCTCCAAATGCAGACTATCTACAGAATTCAATGTTACTGCCTTGACTCAACACTTCTATCATTTGAGAAAGTTTTCTTAGCATTCCTGTCTCCATTTAGCTCTCCCCCCAGTTTCACATCAAGCACACATTTAATAAGGAAGATGCTGTGTTTTCTTTGAATGTTGCCTTCTAAGGACAATGCCCTGAAGCCTCCTTGGACCCTGTGCCTATTGCACTCTGACTTTGGGGTGCAGGGCCAGAGGAAGGTACATTTCCCCACTCCAGGCCCAGGGTGAGGCCCGGCCCTGCGATAGCCTCCCAGGCCAGGAACATCTGAGTAATCTTGGACTCATATCTGTTCTGTCTCCTGTTGCCTAATCCTATTGCCTGGTCTTCATTAAAAATGTCTCCCTCCTTTTCTTTCTCTCACTTGCTCCTCCGCACATGTCTTCTGAGACTACGGTGCTTCCAGAGATAGTATCCCCAACACAAACTCCTGAGATGCCTAAGAGCAATTCCCAAAGAGCTGCCAGGCCCTGAGCCCACAGCTAGGGGTGTCACTTGGGCTGAACCCTAAAAAGAGGGGTGAAAGTTGATCAGATCAGTCATCACAAGACTCACATGTCAAGCAGAGGAAACAAAGAAGTCTCCACCGGCAGCACTAGGGATGTGAGCTGGGGCTGCCAAAGCCAAGGTGGGCGGTCAGACTTCCTCCTAAGGAAGGTTTTAGGCTGGGCCGTGTGCGCTGACAGCATGTGTATTTTCAGAGTGATCAGCAAAGATAAGTGATTAGCAAACTCAGAAAGCCCAGAGAAAGGTGGGAGGCAGTGGGGGGAGGGGGAGGGGAGGGGGAAGGGGGAGGGAAGCCAGAAACTGAGCTATGCAGAGGGACACGGGGACCTGTGGGACCAAAAGGAGGCAGCAGCTGATTGGATGGAAGGGGAATGAGAGCAGGGGTTAAGGGGAGTGATGCCTTGAAAGGTATGTTCCCAGGAGGGGAACATTCTAGAAGCTGGTTAGGTGTTGGGAAGGGCAGAAGATGAGGATGTGGTTTTGGAGGGAACTGGTCCTTGGCTGTAAGGAGGTGGGTGACTGAGGAGCTGGGTCTTCTTGTCACCTCCTGCCACTTCTGGTGCTCCTCCATCCACTCCCCCTCCTGCAGCCATGAGATCCTTCTCCCATTTTCTCTGCCTGCCACCTGCCTTGGGATGCTGCTGGACCAGGCATCCACCCCAGAGAACCACCAGGAGGTATCGAGTCCCGGCTCCTCCCAAGCCCAGTGTATTCACAGCTCACAAGGTTTTCCATCTGTCACCACTGGCTGAGTGTGGGCACAATGGCCGGGAACTGCCCAAGAGGACCAAGGACTTCAGACGACTGCCCAAGACCCGGAAGGCACACTGCCAGCCCAGGTCCTTTGTGAAGCCAAGCCTGGTGTCTGCCTCCTTGCTGATGGTGCCTCCTTCCTCCTCTTCACCCATATGGATGGTCCCTCCTGTGCTCTGGGGACTGTGTGGGCGCTGGGGATGCAACAACGTATAACAATATCAGGCCATGTCCATCGCGTTAGGCATCTAAGTGCTCGACATAACTGAATACATTTAAACCTCCTGGCGACCCTGGAGTTAGGTACTGTTTGATTCCCATTTCACAGATGAGGAAACCAACGCACAGAGACTATTAGTAAGTTGACTAAGGTCACACAAGAGGTGGAGGCCAAAAGCAAAGTTGGACAAGTGCCCCCACTGTGAATCACTCCACCCTCCAGAATGCTCACTGCCTCCATCCACTCTCCCTGGACATGGCAAGTGTCATATTCTTGAGACAGGATGTTCTTGTGGTTTTTTGTTTTTTTAAGATTTATTTTTTGGGGAAGCCAGGATGGCTCAGTGGGTTAGGCGCTCACTTTTCAGCCCCGGGGACTGAGGATCGAATCCCGGCCCCGGCCCGTGTGGACCCATATGCTGAAGTGGGGAGTGCCCCCAGTTCAGTTCTCACCAGGGTGAAGACCCCGGCCCAGTTCCTGCCCTGTGCAGCCCCGCCCACCTGTGGAATGAAACTATGTGGAAAAACCAATGATGTGCAACTATGGAGACTGTTCTGGGCCCTCCCCCTTCTCTCTGTCTCTGCATCTCTCTCTCTCTCTCTCTCTCTCTCTCTCTCTCTCTCTGTCAAAAACAATAAATAAATAAATCTTTAAAAAAAAAAAAAAGGATTAATTTTTTTTGGCAGAGACAGAGACCAAGAGAAGAGGGAGGGCCCAGAGCAGTCTCCATAGTTATACATCATCAGTTTTCGACATGGTTTCATTCCACACAGGTGGGCAGGGCCATGAAGGGTGGGAACTGGGCTGGGGCTGGGGCCTCCCACATGGGAGAAATGCCCCCTCGAGCCAGGGGCTGACTCGGGGTGCGAGAACTGAACTGGGGGCCTCCCGCATGGGAAGCACACCTCAGTTCAGCATATGGGTCCACACAGGCCGGGGCAGGATCCAATCCTTGGTCCTCAGGGCTGCAAAGTGAGCGCTTAACTTGCTGAGCCATCCTGGCTTCCCAAGAATGTTCTTATTTTTAACCCCAAATCTTCAACCCACCTCTTCTGGTTTTGCCTTTAGTGAGATTACCCTTTTGTGAATGTGGACAGGGTCATGACACCAGAAAGTGTCGGTTCTGTGGGGCTCCCCGCACCCCACCCAGCTCCATCCTTGTGATTTCTACTTGGCTCAAGCTTTCTGGCTGGGAGGCCTAACCCTCTTGGATTCTCTGAGGCTAAACCCTGCCTTCCTCCTAGTGAAGCTGTCTGGCCTGTCCTGTCCACCCCGCTGCTGGCATGAGCCATCTTCCTCCACACTATCATCTGGGATTTAGATCAGCCTTCAGCACTTGGCCTCAGAGAGCCAATTTTCTCTTCAGCCTAAGTTCTAAGTTTAAAGCAACAATCGTGTATTTCTCTCTTAGCCCAGGGCCTTACATCTAGGAACCTTAGCCAACGATTTTGATGATATCTTATTTTTGTGTGACAGCTGACAAAGGATCTGTCTTCATTTGCCCATAACCCTTAGAGAGGGGATGGATAGAGAAATGTTTACAGCTGTTTTACACATGAGGAAACTGAGGCTCAGAGGGGTTATTTTACTCAGGTCATAAGGCTTGGAAGTGTGTCCTAGGTTTTTCTGGCTCCGCTTCCAGCACTATTTCCCCTGCACTTTGCTTTTGGTGCCCATGTGAGTTAATGCTGAGTAAACACAGAAAGGAAAGGTTTGCTTGGGCTGAGGAAACTAGAGGTATTCCTGTTAGAGGGAGGATTTAGGTTTGGCTTAAGCAAAGGCGGTATTCAGTGAGAGCGCCATGGCTTCTCTGAATACCAACCAATAATCAGGAGATTCCTTGATAAATGGAGAATGTTGGAAGTAAACGTTTGGGCACGCTTTTAATAACAGTTATATTGAAATAACATTCACAGACCATAAAATTCCCCCTCCTAAAGTGTACAGTTCAGTGGTTTCTAGTATATTCACAGAGTTGTGCAGCCACCACTAATAATTTCATTAGAACATCTCATCATCCCATAAAGAAACTTTATACCATTGACTGCTACCTCCCTGCCTTCAGCCTCTAATCTACTTTCTGTCTCTATGGATCTGCCTAGTCTAGAAATTTCATATAAATAGATTGATACAATATGTGGCCTTTTGTGACTGACTTCTTCCACTTAGCTTACTGTTTTCAAGGTTCATCCATGTTGTAGCATGTAATTAACACTTCATTTCTTTTTATGGCTGAATAATATTCTATTGTATGAATGTACCACATTTTGTGTATCCATTCATCTGTTGACAGACATTTGGGTTGCTTCCAATTTGGGGCTATTATGAATAATATCCTGCATTGAACATTCATGTAAAAGTTTTTGGTGTGGACATTTTCCAGTTCTCTTGGGTATATACTTAGGAACGGAATTGCAGGGTCATATGGTAACTCTATGCTTAACATTTTGAAGAACTGCCCATCTGTTTTCCAAAGAGGCTGTACCATTTTACAATCCCACCAGCATGTATAAGTGTTCCAAGTTCTCCACATCCTTGACAACATTTGTTATTGTCTGCCTTTTTTATTTTAGGCATCTTGGTGGGTATGAAGTAGTATCTCGTTGTGGTTTGGTTTGCATTTCTTTGATGACCAATGAAGTTAAATATCTTTTCATGTGCTTTCTTATTGATCATTTGTGTGTCTTTCGGGAAAGTCTATTTAAATCCTCTGCCATTTCTTAATTGAGTTAGTTGTCTTTTTATTGCTGAGTTTCAAGTGTTCTTCATATATTCTGGATACAAGTCCCTTATCACACACATGCTTTGCAAGTATTCTCTCCCATTCTGTGTGTGTAATTTTGTTTTCTTGATGTTGTCCTTTGAATCACAAAAGTGTTTAATTTTGATGAAGACCAATTTTTCTAATCTTTTTTTTTTTGTAACTTGTGCTTTTGGTATAATATCGTATCTAAGAAACCATTGCCTAATCCATGATCACAAAGATTTATACCTATGTTTCTTCTAAGATTTTTATAGTTTTAACTCTTCCATTAAGTCTACGATCCATTTTGGGTTAATTTTTGTAAATAGTATACAGTGGGGATCCAACTTCATTCTTTAGCATGTGGAAATCCAGTTGTCCCATCACCATTTGTTAAAAAGACGTTCTTCTTTTCCCCCTGCTCCATTTAACTGCCTGGGCACCCTTGTCAAAAATCAGTTGAACATAAATGCAAGATTTATTTCTGGACTCTCAGTTCTATTCCATTGTTGGGAATATTTTCTAAGGGATATTTTTCTCAAACTGTGCTACCTGGTGACCCGTCTTTCCCTGGAAGAGCCTTGAAGAGATGGAGCAATCCCCCTCAGGCAGACTGCATTTCCGCAGGTGGATAGGCCCCCATGGCTCTTTGCACAGCCTCTTCATAATTACATCCTCCTACAGGATTCGGAAACCCCACCATTGTTTTGGTGGAAGCTGGGAGGTAGCTGACCAAACAAAGGATCTCTCTCTCTCTCTCTCTCTCTCTCTCTCTCTCTCTCTCTCTCCCTCTACCTCTCAAGGTTATTGTAAATATTAAATTAGATCATCCACACAAAATAATTTAGAAAGCTCTAAACTGCTATCCAGATGTAAGGTGCATTCTTCTTCTTATTCCCCTCCTTCATAAATAAGACCTAAAAATAGAGAGGTTATTTTTAACTTTTACTCATTGGGATCAAGGTTGCAGCACCTTTATTATTTTAAATTCCAAATTAGTGAGGTTTGGCTTGCAGGAGGCTGTGAGCTTGCCGAGAGAGTGAGAGTGGATGTTAGTTATCCCTGCTTTCTTCTATTCCACCTGCCCTGATTCAGGGCCTGCTTTGTGCCAGGCACTGTGCTAAGTTCAGGGAAAACCAGAGAATAAAGCAGATACAACCTTAGCCCTCTTGGAAAGCTGTGCAACTCAGCAAGCCATTTCAGTAAGTGCAACTGTGACCGTGAGCTGCAGGGTGATGCCTCCAGCCAGCCCTGGTATCAGTTTGTTCCATGTAAACTAAGGGGTCCAGAGCATCTTCCAACCCCAATGCCTCTGCTTCTGTGACTTTTCAGCGAGGCAGATGCTGGTCCATGCTGAACTCAGGCCCTGACCCAGATGTGCTACGGCCATTGTCACAACACCACACAGTTGGGCCTGAGAATGTGGACTGGCAGAACACAGAGCCTGCCCTGCCATCCTCCCAGAGTCGGTTCACGGGAGCTCTTCGGAGGCGAAGCCCTGGCTTGCAGCCATCCTGCCTTCTGCAGTGTCTTTCCTGATAGAGACGGGTTCCCTGGTTACAAGCTAAGCCTCAGGCTTCCCCCCCTCTGCCACCCCCAGGACCACTCCTTCAGGACCACTGCTAGGTCCCAGAAGACAGCACCTCACATGCACATGTAGCGCATTGTCCTCAAAGCCTGGAAAACCAAGCTGTGAGGACCACCAGAGACCCGGGTAGCTCTGAGGACTGCCCAGGCCCACTGCCTCTCCCTCAGCCTGGTCCCTCATCCTCGCTGGGGCTGCTCTGACCAGGGTTGTCCACTTAGCCAGCCCTGAAGTGCATGGGTGTCCCTTGGTGTGAGGGGAAGCCCCAGGGCCCCAGCTGTCCTCCCCCCTCCCCCTCCCGTCCACCACAATGCCCTGCCTCCCCACCTCTCCTCCCACCCTTCTCTCCACACCTCTCCCTGGTACCATGTCATCTGACAACTCAGCATGACCTCGGGGCACTCAGGTCCCACAGCCTTGCGCACACACTGCACATGTGAAGTGTGTGTCCTCAGAGCCCCGGGCTCCAGACCACATGCAGACACCCAGGTGTCCAAGTGACTCCCAACAGCCCCAAGCCACCAAGTGCGCTGAGAACTTCCGAGCAGCTGTCACCGGCTCCTTTCCTGTTCCCTGGGCCCAGCCTCCACTTCTTTCATGGTCCCCTCGCAGTGCCTGCTAGGGTGTAGGGTCCCCCCACCTCTGGAGTCAGGCACCATGGTGCTGAGGAGTTAGGGTAGGGCCCTCAGCTTCCACAACCGCTTCAAAGGGATGCCACTCTCCACCCCCATCCCCCGCTGGTCACTTAGAGGGACATGTGGACACGACAGAAAAGAGTAACAGGGAGTATGGAGACCTGAGGTGACGTGGAGCAAACCACGCCACCTGAGTCTTAATTTCTTCGTCTGTCCATTAAAGGGGGTGTTCTCATCTCTAGGCTCATCTTTGTAGCTCTCAAAGGCTGCCAGTCTGTGCGGTTGCTTCTAAAGGGTGTCCCAAAATTCACGCAACAAGTAATTTTGATAGAAAACACCGGTTTATAATTAAAAATTGTAGATTTTCATAGCTCAACAATGAAAACACGTTGTTCTTTCGTGTAGTGCTCCATTTTTAATAACCCTGAACTGTCAGCTGTCACGCTGTCTTTTTTTCCCATTGGCAACACTTTACCGCACGAATGACACAAAATTCAAATCTTGCGTGAATTTGGGGACACCCTTTTACATGCACGCGTGACCGCTGTGTCCCCGTGGCCTCACTCCTGCGCCTCTGTGCCCCCCGCTCCTCCCAGAACAGCCACTCCACTCTTTCCGCCTTTCGTGCGAGGCCTGCGCCGTGCCCAGGTGAGCTGAGGTCTCTAAGCATCGTTGCAGCGCCTTCCCCAGGCGCCTGCCGAAGCCCACACTCTTCCCCACACGCGCACCGGCCTCCCCTCCCAAGGCCCCTTGAAGACGCCAGCGGGGTGACTGCTCGTTAACCCTGTCTGTGCTGCGCAGCTTCCCCACCTTGTCGCTCAGGTGCCCCCGGAGGCCCGGGGCCCTTAGGCCGGAAGAGTGAGCGAAGGCGGTGTGATGGCGCGGAGAGGGCACGCTGGGCAGGCTCGGGTGTGCCCGCCCGCTGCTGGGTCCCTCCGCTTCCTAGGTGTGTGTGGGGCGCGGGCGCGGGGAGGCCCCTCTTGCTAGCTTCCTGCGCCAGGGCCTGACCTGGGCGCCCCCCGCCTCCCGCAGGCTGCCTGTCGCAGGGGGCCGCCTCGGCTCCTCCCCGGGCCGGCGCCCCTGCCCGGGCGGGCCAAGAAGCGGCGGTCCCCGCCCCGCTCCGTTAGGCCGCGCAGCCGGGGGACTTTGGAGCCGAGGAGGAAGCGCGGCGGGGCGGGGAGGTGGGGGTGTGTCGGAAGGCGGCGGCGGCGGCGGCCGGGTCTTATAATCCGCAGGGCGGGCGCGGGGCGGGAGACGGGGCAGCGCCGCGCACCGCGCCATGGGGACCGCGAGGGGCCGCCCGGGCCCCGGGCCGCCGCCGCCGCCGCCGCTGCTGCTGCTGCCGCTGCTGCCGCTGCTGCTGCCGCCCGCCGCCCTGGCGCTGGACCCCGCGCTGCAGCCCGGAGCCTTTCCCGCCGACGAGGCCGGGGCGCAGCTCTTCATACAGAGCTTCAACCCGAGAGCCGAGCAGGTGCTGTATCAGAGCACCGTCGCCAGCTGGGCGCACGACACCAACATCACCGAGGACAACGCGCGGCGCCAGGTGGGCGCGCGGGCCCGGGGCGGGGGCGGGGCGGGGCCCGGGCGCCCAATCACAGGCCCGCGGCCGGGCGCCGGGGGGCGGGGAGTCACTGGCGGGCGCGCGCCCCCAGCCCGGGGCCGCGGGGACCCGGGGGCCCTGCCCGCGCCACTCACTCCCACCCGGCCCCGTGGGACAGGCGGCGGGGGCGCCCAGCGCGGGCCCCGAGGGAGGTGACTTGCAGCTGAGTCAGCGGCAGTGCTCGTTGAGGATGCCCGCTCTGCTCCGGCCCGCGTCCTCACTGGCCTCCGCACGCCCCGCTTTCACGGTTCCCCTCACCGCTCGTCACTGTCTTACTCTCCCTGTGCTCCCCCTGCCTCTCTTGCGGCCCCAGTTTCTGCTCCACCGCTCCCCTGAGGCCGCTTCCCCCCGCTCCTGACCCCGAGGGCCCAGAAGAAGGAAATGGTGCTCCCGGAAACCCTACTTCCCAGGAACCCTTGGCCTTCCTCCCCAGCCTGGGCACCATGACCGCCCCTATATACATCCCCAGCCCTCCTGGTCCCCCCACAGGAGGAAGCGACCCTGCTCAACCAGGAGTTTGCAGAGGTCTGGGGCCAGAAAGCCAAGGAGCTGTATGACCCCATCTGGCAGAACTTCTCCGACCCAATACTGCGAAGGGTGCTCAGTGGGGTGCGCATCCTGGGCCCAGCCAACCTGCCCCTGGAGAAGCGGCAGCAGGTGGGCCAGGGGAACCCGAGGGGGGCGGCACAGAGGTGGCCCTGGGGCCCTCCCAGTGCCCATCTGCAGTGGTGGGGTTGTGGGGAGCCACAACCGGTAGGGCAGGAGCCGGGGGGTCTGCAGGGAAAAGCGTCGTAAGCCTGGAATGGCTTCCTGAAGCAACCGTTTTCCTTGGAGATGGGATGGGAAGTTACTTTACATTCAAGCATGTATCATGGAGTAGAAAACAAAATTCAAGCCCATCATAAAAGACAAAAGCAACGGTTTTCAGGGTTTCTCCATAGGCTGGTTTGGTGTACGGGCTTTGCCTTAGGAAGATTGAAGGACCAAGAAGGCATCCAGGCTGGAGAGAGTAAGAGGGATTTGCCCTCGTTGCAAGGTGGGGGCCAAGCTCAGACTTGAACCCCAGCCCCTGACTCTCAGGACACTTGTTTCCACCTCCACGGGCTGCCCCTGCTGGAAGGGGCGTCCATGTACCGGCAGAAAGAAGTGGCGCTCATGCCTGTTCACGCCACATCCCTTCTCTGGGCCTCCTTGTCCTTCTAACAAAGAGGAGGGGGTGGCCAGGTGTCCCAGAGACGTTTGTCACTAACATGTTCTCAACTCCAAATCCCCAGTACAACTCTCTGCTAAACAATATGAACAGGATCTTCTCCACCGTCAAAGTCTGTTACCCCAACAGGAATGACACCTGCTGGAACCTGGACCCAGGTAGGGCCCTGTCACTGCTGGGGCTTCCTAGCCCTTCCCCGTCACCTGCACCCAGGGGCATGGCCAGTGGAGACAGTGGGTGAACCCAATGACATTGACCTCCAGCTCAGCTGTCAGCTGTGCACACACCCCAACTTTTCTTGACAAGCTGACCTCTAGCCTCCACCCCTACCCCAACGTGTGCTTTGGCCTCTCTCATTGCCACTAGCCTTCCTCCTGACTGCCTTGTTTTGTTCCCTTCATGGGTCATCAGTCTCCCCAAGAGCCCTCCACAGGCCTTAGACCCTCACGGCTTCCACTGACAGCCTCCTCCCCTCCCCCACGCCCCCCTCCCCACTTACGAGCGGCAGCCTGAGGTCCTTCCCAAGAGCCACAAAAGGTCTGGGTTTCAGCCGCTGGATGTCCTCTGTCAACCACCTTAGATCGTCATTTCCCTGGAGATAAGGCACCCGCCTGGGTGCTTGCTCCATGTAGCCCCAGCCCCACCCACACAGCACTCACGTTGCCCTTGACTTGGGGGGTGTCAGGATGCTGAGGAAGCAGGTGCAGCTGGTCAAGACCAGGCAACGTGAGAGCCCTGGTAGAGGCTGATGTGCGACGCAGAAGTCTTCTGACCCTGCTCACTTGTGTCGCAGAGCTCATGCATATCCTGTCCAACACACGGAACTACGCGCTGCTGCTGTATGCCTGGGAGGGCTGGCACAACGCCGTGGGCATCCCTCTGAAACCCCTGTATGAGGAGTTCACTGCCCTTAGCAATGAGGCCCACAAGCAGGACGGTGAGCAAGCCCCACCCTGAGCCTCGTGTGGGCGCCGCCCCCACCCCCAGCTCACAGGGTGCTCTCCCATCACTGAACCCCATCCCCCGAGGCAGGCAGAGCAGCTCTTAGGACGGCTCCATACACTGGCCCAACGTAGCACGATCCTAGCTGGAGGGCCCAGGCCCGAGCCCCGTCTGCCCTCACCAGGCGGCTGTCTTACCCTCACACCGCCCCTCCTGCCTGCCCCTTCGGGCCCTCCCCTCCCTGCCCCCGCTCTTGCTCTCCAGGATCTAGTGAACTGGAGTTCAACCCCTAGTTAGAAAATGGGAGACTGGCCACCCCCACGCCATCCTGTCCGCTAGTGGGCAGGTCCACAGGCCCTGAGCCAGAACAGTGGCAAAATGGTAGCGGGGAGGTGGAGGTGCCAGGGCCTCCAGCCTGAGCTGCACCCCAACGCCACCCCTGCTAGGCTTCTCAGACACGGGGGACTACTGGCGCTCCTGGTACGAGTCGTCCACCTTCGTGGAGGACCTGGAGCACCTCTACCATCAGCTAGAGCCCCTCTACCTGAACCTTCATGCCTACGTCCGCCGTGCGCTGCACCGCCGCTACGGGGACAGATATGTCAACCTCAGGGGACCCATCCCTGCTCACCTGCTAGGTAAGGACCTGGCCCTGCCTTCCTGCGTCCCAGGGATTGTTCTTGGTGTCACATGTCAGAGCACTGCCCTGTTTGCTCCCACACCCACCCCAGCCCAATGCCACCATAAAGCAGATGATCTTTCTCATTGTCATTATCCTTCCTACTCTCCAGATAGGGACCCTGGGGCTTAGGGTGCGTTAGTGACTTGGCAGAGAGCTAGCGGAGGGCAGAGCTAAAAGTCACGCTGAAGGCTTTGACTTCAGGTCCGGTCCAGTGGAGGAGCAGTAACAATGATCCTAGTGTAGAGCCCAGGAAGCTGGTCCTGGGGTCCTGCTTCAGGCCTGGAAGGCAGGGCCCCGGCACCATGAGAAGGGGCCCCAGCAACCTGTCTGCCAGCCCCGGGCCCATAGGACACTACAGACTGTGGGCGGAACTGATGTGCAGATTCCTGGTCTCAGCCAGCCGAATGGAAGGCTGCCCAGGCGTCCCCCGGGGCCAGGTGCTGGCAGCCCAGGGTGCTGCTCAGGGACAGGTAAGGGGAAGCAGGCTCTGGGTGGGCAGGGAGTCAGATGTTCGGCTCCCTCCTCTGTCTAGGGGACATGTGGGCCCAGAGCTGGGACAACATCTATGACATGGTGGTGCCGTTCCCTGACAAGCCCAATCTCGACGTTACCAGTACTATGGTGCAGAAGGTAAGCTCAGGGTAGGTTCGGGTGGGGGCGACCGGAGGGAGACATGGGGAAAGGGGTCCCGTGAAGCAGGTGTGTGGGCTAGGGACCTCGGTCCCTCTCTTTTCATGCAGTGTCCTGTAGTACGTGTACAAGTGGTGAGCTGAGGTCTGTGTCCTTAGCGAGGTCCGGCCCCTCCCCACAGGCTCCCGCTGGTGGGGTGTGAGGAGCCCACTTTGCTTATCTGCTGTGGTCATCAGGGGCCCCGCCTCTGGGAAGGGAGGCTCCAGAGCAGTGCTATCTTTCATGGGCAGGGAGCTGACCTGGGTGGGGAACCGCTGACCTGCCCCGGGACAGCCACAACGAGCTCCTGGCAGCTGGCCCCTGACCTGTCCCCACACCACCACCAGGGCTGGAACGCCACGCACATGTTCCGGGTCGCAGAGGAGTTCTTCACCTCCCTGGGGCTCTTGCCCATGCCTCCTGAGTTTTGGGCAGAGTCCATGCTGGAGAAGCCAACTGACGGGCGGGAGGTGGTGTGCCACGCCTCCGCCTGGGACTTCTACAACAGGAGAGACTTCAGGTCTAGACACGGACAAGGAGGGTTCTGGGGCTCTGGGAACACCAGGCAGCCTGGGCCCTGAGCAGCCACACCCCAGGCCCAACGCTGGCCAGGGGGCTGGTCTATTCCAGGGCTGCCACAAGGTCACCTTCCCTTGGCAGCTTTGACACGTGGTCAACTCTGTACCTTGGAATAGAGGGAGAGTGGGCTGGGACAGGGCAAAGGCTCTGTCTGTTTGCACCAGCTCCTTGAGCCCCAGGGGCATGCCCTCCCCACGCTGTGATGCCTGCCCTGCCCTTTACCCTCACCCTCGCCCTCTCCCCGCTCCAGGATCAAGCAGTGCACACGTGTCGCTATGGACCAGCTGTCCACAGTGCACCACGAGATGGGCCATGTGCAGTACTACCTGCAATACAAGGACCAGCCTGTCTCCCTGCGCCAAGGTGCCAACCCCGGCTTCCACGAGGCCATCGGGGACGTGCTGGCTCTCTCCGTCTCCACTCCGTCACATCTGCACAAACTCGGCCTGCTGGACCACGTTGTCAATGACACGGGTAGGGGAGCACATACAGGACGCAGCCCCGCCTCCTCCAGACCCCACTCCATCCCACGGCAGGACCCCCCGGCCCCTGCTCCCATCTGCCCTTCTCACTGCCCCAGGCCAGGCAGGGTGGGTGACCCACCTGGAGTCTTACAACCCACTCTGAGTCCCAACAACACTGCCCCACGCTCCTCTCCCAAGCAGGGCCCTGTGGTCTGGGAGGCTGGCCTTCCTGTCTCTGTGTCCGCCCAGCCTCCCTCTCACTGGTGCCTCCCCGGGCCCACCCCATCCTAACGGGACTCCATTCCCCTCCGACCGCCCTCATCTTCTCTCCCAACAGAAAGCGACATCAATTACTTGTTAAAGATGGCACTGGAAAAAGTTGCCTTCCTGCCCTTTGGCTACTTGGTGGACCAGTGGCGTTGGGGGGTCTTTAGTGGACACACCCCGCCTTCCCGCTACAACTTTGACTGGTGGTAT
Organism: Craseonycteris thonglongyai; assembly: GCA_004027555.1. Taxonomy (NCBI): domain Eukaryota; kingdom Metazoa; phylum Chordata; class Mammalia; order Chiroptera; family Craseonycteridae; genus Craseonycteris; species Craseonycteris thonglongyai. Next base: position 25,635 of record PVKE010002156.1, read on the forward strand.
TTGCGGTGAGTAAACAGGGATCAGGAAGGGCCTAACCCCAGAGGCCCTCCCCCACCTGCCTCCTGCCTCCATCAACCCCAGTCTTCTCTCTAACGATGTCTCCATCTGTTTGCCCACTGCATTCTTCCTTCCTTCCTACAACTTCCCCCTCCAGGAATTCTCCCCCAATTCACCAGGATGGGGAAGGGCTGGCTGGGTGTGAAAGCCCACTTAGCAGTTTTCTGCAAAGGCTAAATCAGCCTGTATGCAGCCCTGCGGTCCTAAGACCTTTTAACCGTCCTCTTGTAGAACCAAGTATCAGGGTGTCTGTCCCCCAGTTATCCGAAACGAAACCCACTTTGATGCCGGAGCTAAGTTTCATGTCCCACACGTGACACCGTACATCAGGTACTGTTTGCCCCCCCCGCCTCCTCCCAGTTCTGTCACGCCTTTAGTGTCCCCCCTTTCCTCCGTGAACCCAGGCCCCCCATTCCCAGGGCTTGTCCCCCCTTTCCAAGGGCTTGAGTGGGCCTTGCTCCTGAGCCGGGCTTGCTTCTCCCTTCTCCCCAGGCGTGCCCTGGTCTGGGCACTGCCCTGTGGGAAGCAGGATGGTGCCTGGGCAAAGGGCCCCACCGTCCTAACAGCCACCCTTGCCTGCAGGTACTTTGTGAGTTTTGTCCTGCAGTTCCAGTTCCATCAAGCCCTGTGCAAGGAGGCAGGCCACCAGGGCCCACTGCACCAGTGTGACATCTACCAGTCCACCAAGGCGGGGGACAAGCTCCGGTGTGTGGGAGGGCAAGTCAGGGGAGGGGGAGGGCAGGCTGGGGAGGGGGTGTCTGGAAGGCAACCCCGGTTCCAGAGGGGGCGCCCCAGGATGGAAGGTGCCTTTCTTCCCCACCCCCTCCTTTCTTTCTCTCATCAAACATTTTTTTTTTTTTTAAGATTTATTTTTATTGTTTTTTGACAGAGACAGAGACAGAGAGAAGGGGGAGGGCCCAGAGCAGTCTCCATAGTTGACAGCATTAGTTTTTTCCATATAGTTTCACTCCACAGGTGGGCACAGGGCTGTGCAGGGCAGGAACTGGGCTGGGAGCCTCCCACATAGGCCCCGGCAAGAACTGAACTGGGGGGACACCCCAGCTCAGCATGTGGGTCCACATGGGCCGGGGCCAGGATTCGATCCTCGGTCTTCGGGGCTTCAAAGCGAGCACTTAACCCGCTGAGCCATCCCAGCTTCTCCATTAAATATTTATTGAGTGGGCCCAGATCTGAGGCCCCAAGGGCAGGCTGGACAGGGCAAGTCAGATGTCCCCTGCTATCTTCACTGAGGTTCTAGGTTCTGGAGTCTTAATGTCGCTGTTCTGGCAGTCCAGTGGGGGGGAGGGGCAACAGTGGACACCAGCCTGAGCCGGGGCTGCTCACTTGGCCTGACAGGGACGTGCTGCAGGCTGGCTCCTCTCGGCCCTGGCAGGAGGTCCTCAAGGAGATGATTGGCTCCGATCGCCTGGACGCTCAGCCACTGCTCAACTACTTCCAGCCGGTCAGCCAGTGGCTACAGGAGCAGAACCAGCGGAACGGCGAAGTCTTGGGCTGGCCGGAATATCAGTGGAAGCCACCGATGCCTGACAATTATCCGGAAGACATTAGTAAAGTTCTGAGTGAGGGTGGGGTGGGGGGCGTTCTAAGGCGAGTTCTCAATTCTGGGCTCAGGGCCAAGCCCCCTACCTCCAGCCCCACCCCGTTTGGCTCCCGGTCAGCTCCTCCCAGCTGGGTTCTGGCGTCCAGCTCTGGAGGGCCAGGCAGCCCCGTAGCTCATCAGCAGGGGCCGTGGGGTAGGGATGGGCCTCTCTTTCCCCCAGCATCCTAGACAGGGTGTGCTCAGATCTGAGGCCCCCTGGGGCAGGCTGACCTGTGACACCGCTCTATGAGGTCATACTGCCTTCTCAGCTCTTATTGGCTGGGGGCTTCAATGGCTGCAGGGCTCTGCAATCCTGCAGCTATGGGCCAAGTTTGGGCTGCTCCAAAACTGCCCACCCTCCTCCTTCTCCTGCTCTGCTTTGGGCATCCCTTGCTGGTCCCCAGTCAAGAGGTCACCACCCAGGTGACCATCGACCAGGGAACAACCAGCCAGGCAACAACCACAAGCCAGACAACTCACAAGGCAACAGCCAGCAGCCAATCAAGCCAGAGCCCAAGTGGGATCAGTGGTGGGAGAGTTGGGGGTGGGCGGCTAAGGGGCGAGCCGTGAGGGGGCGGGAGATAAGGGCGGGGCTCCACCCACACAGCTGAGGGCAAGGGGAGGCCTGCTTCCCTCCACTCTGTCCCACAGTTATGGTGACTGATGAGGTGACGGCCAGCCAGTTTGTGGAGGAATATGACGAGAGATCCCGAGTGGTGTGGAACGAATACGCGGAGGCCAACTGGGACTACAACACCAACATCACAGCGGAGTCCAGCAAGACCCTGGTGGGGGTCCTCTCCACGCCCACCCTCCTTGCAGGCGCCCAGACACGCACAGCGCATGCGCGCACACGAGCTCCTCAGCCCAGCGACCAACCGTCCAAACCCAGAGCTGGTCGTGCACGGTCCTCCCCACCACGTCAGCTCGCTGGGGGGAGGCTGTCGGAATTCGTGAAAAATCCAAATGGATATTTAACACAATGCTCAATTTCAGATTTGGGTGGGCATATATATATATATACTCAGTGCCTCAACAAGTTGTTTTTCATTAGCGATCAATCTGATGTCAGTAAAGCAATAATCTGTAAGTGATGCTACCATCGGTATTTTAGGGCCTCCCTTCCTCCAACCCCCGGCCCCACCTGCGTGGGAAGCTCCGGAAAACGGATGTTTCTTGAAGACCCCTGTTCCCTGGCCGCTGTTCCTTGGTCCTTCCTACCTATTGCTTCCCTTATTCCTCAACAGTCTTGCAAAACCCAAGACTTATTCCCAATTTACAGCTGGGACCCTGAGGCTGAGAGAGGCCACAGTGCTAATGCCGAGCTGCCCCATACGCACGCACGGCCTTTAAGATACAGGGCGGGGTTCGTCTTCCCCACCCCTGCCAGGATGTGCCCATGGGCATCAGTTGTGAGGTGTGGGCTGTATCCAGGGTATTATATAGACCATCCAGGTCAAAGAGGGTCTTTCTAGGCAAAGGCAACAACTTGATAAAGCTACCCTCCTGACCACCACCCCCAGTCCCTTGACACTTCCTCTTCAGAGGCCGCTCCAAAGAGGGCCTCCCAACCCGCTTCCCCCTGTGCCTTCAGCTGCAGAAGAACATACAGATGGCAAACCACACCTTAGAGTACGGCATCCGGGCCAGGCGGTTTGATGTGACCTACTTCCAGAACACCACCATGAAGCGGATGATAAACAAGATCCAGGACCTAGAGCGAGCAGCGTTGTCTGCTGAGGAGCTGGAGGAGGTGTGTGCCTTGGCCAGGGGCGGAGGATCCAAGGTCGGGAGCAGGTTCTAACTGGAGGGGGCAAGCCCAGGACAGCGCCCGGCCTTTAGGCCCCTGCCTCTTCCTCGATTCGTCAAGCCGTGACATCTGCCATGTCACACACCTACACAATCACTGGGAAGGCGGCGCCTTTGGGAACACGCCCCCCCAGCTCCACAGCCCCCCACCCGTGATGGCGCCTGAGGGGAGCAGGCAGCAAACAGGGTGCGTGTCACTGCCTCTTCCTCCTGCAGTACAACCAGATCCTGCTGGCCATGGAAACCACCTACAGCGTGGCCTCTGTGTGTCACCCCAACGGCACTTGCCTGCAGTTAGAGCCTGGTGAGCGCATGTGGGGAGGAGGGGGCGGGGCCGGGGAGCCTGGGGCTGCCACAGTGTTAGGGGTGCGGGTGAATGGGGGCTCAGGCGCTTCTAACTTGTGGGGTCAGCATGCCCAGGAAACTCACCTCCCTGTGCGCCACCGGCCAGGCTTCTGCGCCACCACCTAGAACCAGCATGTACTTCCTGTCTGCCCTGATCCATTGCCCTCCCTCTGAGACTCCCCCAGGATCTCCCCTTCTCTTGTCCTCCCTGCACTTTGCCCTTTAGAATAGTAGCCACGCATCTCACATTTGTCTTTCGGGGACTAAAACGGGGACAGGAATTCTAGTCAGGTCTCCTCTGTGATCATTTCTCAATCCTATCCACAACTTTCCTACCTACCCTTGCCCCTCCTTTGCCCCCTAGAGAGTGAAGCCACCACCCTTAGAAACCATTTCCATGAGTCATGTGGTTCCCACTTCACTCCCTCCACCATCACTTCCTGATGGACAGAGGGGACAGGTTGTCCCTTGTCCACTTTCTCTCGTTACACTGGCTGGTCCTTCTTCCCTTTGAAAGACCCACCCTGGGCACCCAAGTACCTGCACACAGATCTACTCCCTCCTCCCTCCTGAGCCACCCTTCCCAGGGTTGGGGAGCCAGAGGCATAAGCATTCTTCCTAAGGAATCTCCACCCAGAACAGCCTCTTCCTGGCCCTCTGCCCAACTCCCACGTTAGAACAATGACAAATAGAAAGGGAAATGGAAAATAAACAGGAGCGTGAAACAGTTTTCCTGGGACAGTATTTGGTTTACAGGTTGTGTATGTGGCTTTGCACGCACAGTGTTGGGGGGAGGGCGTGGGCACGTGTGTGTGTGTGTGTGTGTGTGCGTGACTGTGGTGTGTGTGTGTGCACACAGGCGTACATGTCTGCGTGTGTTTATGGAGAAGAGCATTAGCGGGAGGGTAGCCCTCAGCCCCCTCCCCCCTTAAATTAGCCTCTTAATCCAGGGCCGGTCCATCAAGTCACTGCCATTAGTAATGATGAGGAACACCCACAAAAACAGAACACTCACATCAGCAGAGGGCAGATGTGACATTCTCCAAATACAATTGTCCCCAAACAAAAGTAGTTCGGATGTACTTTCTCTTTGAGAGGTAGTTATTATGTAGTGAGTCAGATAATGAGGTGGGGACCACCCCAAATGCTGTCCAAAGTCATCTGGCTCAGGCTGGGTTGGGGCAGGAAGGGAGGCCACTGTTGGTGTGGGGCGGGGCTTCGGAACGGACACAGGACCTCCTGCCATCCCCAGCCCTGTGAGGTGCATGTCAGCTCCCTGTAATCCGTCCTGAGGCAACTTCACCCATGGTCAGTGGCGTTGACAAGACACACCACCACCAGGGCGTCTGGCTCCCTGATGATGCTGGGATGCCTCTATACTTCATCTTCACAGCTGTTCCTTTATTTAGTCCAGTTTGATTACAGTTTGTGAGGGACACCCTGGTCCCTGTGGGGACACAGATGTGAATAAGGCACGTTCTCGGCTCAGGGGCCTCATGTCCCCATTTCACTTCCCTGCGAGGGCCGGCAGCATTATCCCCATCTTAGAAATAGGAAAGGAAGGGGTCCTGTGACTTGCAAGGTAATTTTAGGGTCAGTGGGAGACTAGAACAAGAGCCCAGGTCTTGTGATCTCTGGGCCATTTCTCCCAGGCTGGGATGAGCGAGGACAAGTGGGAAGCAGTAGCTCTGGAGTCTGGGCCTTTGGATTGTGCCCAGCTTGGCAGTGTCCTGGCTGGGGACCCAGTCATGTCACCTACCTACTCCTTGTGGAAACAAGCACAGGGAAACCCCGCAGTTAGCTGAGATAATGTCCGTGCAGCCCCGAGCCCAGCCTGGCAGCCTCCTGATTCCCTAGACTTGCTGCATAGAGATTCCAGCTGTGAATCTCTATGACTGAGTTCACCTTAGAAGGAGGTGGGAGGTGGGCCAATGGCTAGGGGTCCGAGCCGTTCAAACCCCTCCCCCTCCAGATCTGACACATCTGATGGCCACATCCCGGAAATATGAAGAACTGTTATGGGCTTGGAAGAGCTGGAGAGATAAGGTGGGAAGATCCATCCTCCCTTTCTTCCCCAAATATGTGGAACTCTCCAACAAGGCTGCCCAGCTCAATGGTGAGTCTCTCCTGTCACTATCACTAGGTCTGTGGGCTCAGCCCCCCTGGCACCCTCAGAGACCCTAAGCCTGGTGACAAGGCCATCCCTGGAGGGGGCCGCAGGCAGGGCTGCTCAGGGAATGTCAGGTGTTCAGAGGGCCTGGCTGCGTCCCCTTGGCAGGCTACCTAGACACAGGGGACTCGTGGAGATCTATGTATGAGATGCCGACGCTGGAACAGGACCTGGAGCAGCTCTTCCAGGAGCTGCAGCCGCTCTACCTGAACCTGCACGCCTACGTGCGCCGGGCCCTGCACCGCCACTACGGGCCCCAGCACGTCAACCTGGAGGGCCCCATTCCGGCTCATCTGCTGGGTAAGCACACGCGCTGGGCCATTCCGGGGCAATGAAGACAGACGTCAGAGTGAAGGACGGTGAAGCCAGGGCCGGCCAGAGCCAAGGGCCGGCAGGGAAGGGTCTGCCGATGGTACTTCAGGCCAAGAGAGTGAAGACTTGAGCCTAGAGTGCGGTGGGGGCTGGGGCTGGGGACAAGAGCCCCCACATTTGCCGCATGGTACAAGTCACCTTGGATGGGGCAGTAGGGAGAGGACATAACCTTGCCACGAGGAGACCACATCACCCATCACAGCTCAAGACAGCGCGATGAGAAGGGTGAGGAAGGGGCTGTGCGTGGGAGCTGAGGTGTCCCCAGGGGGTGGCAGAGGAGCAAAGCTCTGGCAGACGAGAGGTTCTGACAAATGGGAAAAGTCATGCCCGGGAGGACAGCGTTCAGGCTGAGGGAGTTAGGAGAACAGAATCCTGAGAGGGTAGATCCACTTCAACTTGTGGACCCTCTCTGTTCACGGGTTGTACTTGCAAGTGCCCTGATCATATGAAGTAGGCAGTGGGAGACAGTAAGCAATGGCAGGGACTGGAGCAGAGCAGAGGCTACCCGGTTCCTGGGGGGCTTTACTATAGGCAGAGAGGCCAGACGGAGCCTCAGACCACGTACACATCACGAGTGAGATCCTGGAAGCTGGTCCAGCTGGTTAAGAAGCTGGACCCCCCTCAACCAAGAGGGTCTTTGCAGCCTAAGAGACCAGCTGTCCTTGATCCCTCTCTGGTGAGACCAAAGAACATCCGAGTGGACGTGAGCTTGATGATTGAGAAATGCAGACTCAATGTGCCCAGCTGGCCTGGGGGCTGGGGCAGAGCTGGGGGGCTCAGAACTCAGCCCCTGGGGTGGGAATGGCCAGGCACTGGCTCACCTAGGCACTCACATGCTCTCTCTTTCTTTCTCTCTTTCTCACTCTCTCTAACTCTTACTGCCTTGCACTTTAGACTCTGTCAGCTCAAGCTTGATCTCCTTTGGCTATGAAAGACTCTCTACTCCCAATCTAGTTCAGGACCTTTCCACTCATTCTGAATATCTTCCTTTTCTCCAGTCCTGGAGAACTGAGCCTTTCTCCTGCCCTAAATGCAGAGACATCAACCTTTCCTGAAGGCAGGTGACCACCTAAACCAACCTCAGGCAATGCAGAGGGGACAAAGTAGTGGCTGGTCAGGAATGCGGCCTGCCTGCCCGCCTGCCAGCCTCTAAGCCCAGTTCCCTCACTTAGGAGCCATGGGCTCCGGGTGGGTTACTTGACTCTCAGTAAATAGTAGCAACATGCACGTGGATGCTCCAGGGACCCAAAGCATCTGCACTTGTACACAGCTGCTTGTCACCCTAGTCCTCACTGCTCAGGGACAGTGAGGATGACCTTGACTCCCTAATGGCCAGCAAGGGTCTCAGCCGTGAGCCAGGAAAATAATAACCTTGTGGGCTGGATGGATGTGCAGACTGAAGACCACGTATGTCCAACGCCCAGCACAGTTTGCAAAGAGTAGGAGCCGAGAGGAACCATTACGATCAGCAGGACTGGGATCTGGTTACCCCTCCCTGTGTGGTGGTACTGAGCCTGAGAATAACCTCTCTCTCCTCTCCCCTCCCTCTCTTCCCCTGCCCACCTCCAGGGAACATGTGGGCGCAGACCTGGTCCAACATCTATGACTTGGTGGTGCCCTTCCCTTTAGCCCCCAAGATGGATGCCACAGAGGCCATGATAAAGCAGGTCCGCACCTGCCCCCTCCCCACACCCCTGCTCCTCCAGGGCGAGCCCAGGACATGGGAGGGGAGGCCCCTGTGGGCAGGGGAGGGCCCTCTGATCCAGGAGTTCCTTCCAGCTAGGTCCTGTCCCAGGACCCTCCTATGCTGTGGCCCACAGATTGTCCCCACAGTCCCCAGTTTTGGCAGAGCTCCCTCCACTTGCAGGGCTGGACACCCAGGAGAATGTTTGAGGAAGCGAACAATTTCTTCACCTCCTTGGGGCTGCTGCCTGTGCCCCCTGAGTTCTGGAACAAGTCCATGCTGGAGAAGCCAACCGACGGGCGGGAGGTGGTGTGCCATGCATCCGCCTGGGACTTCTACAATGGCAAGGACTTCAGGTGTGTCCCAGCTGCAGCCAGGGGACCTTACCCTGAGCCCAGTGGGCAAGGGGATGAGGCAAGTAAAGGCTCCACTGCTGTCCCCTCTCAGCCAGAGCAAGCAGAAACGGGTGCAGGGGCCAGAGCGTGGGATAGAGGGTCAAGAGTGCGGGGCCTGGCCCCAGGGGCACCCCATTCACCAGGTGAGGCTCTTCTCAAGTGCCAACCAGCTCTGGCAGTTGGCCGCTTGTCAATGTCCAAGATCCAAGTCCTAGGTTTGAGCTCCGTGCGAGCTGCCCCTTCCCTCGCTCCAGGGCGGCCCCGGCATACAGTGGCGCTCCCATGGGGTGCATGTGCCTTGACGCAGGGGAGCACATGAGGACATGGGGGCTTCACACAGATCCATCGACAGAGGCTCAGGAGCTGTCTTCATCAGAGGAGAGTGTTTCCGTTATCTATTGCTACACAACAAACCACCCCAACACGCAGTGGTATAAAACAACCACCTGATCATTCCCATGATTTTATGGGTCAGGCGACACAGGTTGGAATTGACCTGTCACTGTTCTGATGGCTGGAGATAGCTGGGAGGGCTCAACGGGCCCATCTGTCTGGAGCCTTGGTTCTAACTATGGATTGGGCTCCTCGGTTTCTCTCCACGTGGCCCGCGCTGGGGCTGGAATATTCAAGCTGGCTTCTTCCCTTGCATGTTAAGTCCCTGAGCTAGAATGGCTGGACAGCTCCAGGCTCGCTCGGGCTTCCTCACAAGTACCCCAGGCAGGCAGGCAGATTTCTGCCCAGGCAGCTGGCAACCCGCAGAGCAAAAGCAGAAAGAGCCAGGTCTCTTAAAGGCAAAGTCCAAAACCAGCACAGAGTCACTTCTGCCAGAGTTTATTGGCTAAAGCAAGTCACCAGGCCAACCCAGGTTCAGGCGAAGGGAAAGAAGTCCCCACCTCTTGGGAGAATGGCAAAGATGACCTGAGACAGCGGATAGTGTCTCTTAGAGAAAAGTGGACACAGAGAGCCTGGGAGAAACCAAACCGGGTTCACTGGGCCACCCGGCCTGGGACCTGCCCTTTCCAAGACACGAGGACTATAGCTGTAGGGCTGGACCTAGGCAGAATTAAGGGGGTTAGAGCTCTTCCCTTGTGTGTAAGTCATAGGAGAAGGTGGACAGACCCACAGCCTCACTGGAACCAAGATACTGGGTAGCTCTTCTCCCTCCCAACAGAATGGCAGGAAAAAAAAATGGGGTTAGCTGAACTGAAGGGCTCTGCTTAGATTCAAAGGAGAAGTTCACTGGCTCACAAAAGAGAATGAGGAAGGACAGAGAGGGAGGTGCACTCTGTGGCTTGGATGGCTCGACAGATGTCATTTCGGTCCTGGCCATAGGAAATCATGCGGTGACTACGTTTGCTGGTGTTGGACACGGGGCAGGCAGAAAAGCTCAGCCTCTGTTGTTTCCTTCAGGGAGCCTAAGTCTGGGGAGAGCCAAAACAGATATGCATGCGCGACCACAGGACCTGCATTGTCGAAAGCCCTGCACTGACCGTGACCACGTGTCCCGGTGTCTCTAGCAAGCACTCTGCAGTTAGAAAGCAGCATGGCCATGTGGGCTGGAGGCAGTCAAGGAAAGCTCGAGGCAGAGGAATGGCCTTCAAAGCCCCAGATTCCCTCTTTCCGTGGGTCCTTTTGGTTTTCTTACCCATAATGCAATGTTCCCTGCTTGTAGCAGTGATGGGCGGCTGCTCTCTGTGTGGTAAGGATGACCGGTCCCTTTGCCCCAGGGCTGCTTGCTGTCCCCTTCCACACCCCTGCTTCTCCCCAGGATCAAGCAGTGCACCACTGTGAGCATGGAGGACCTGGTGGTGGCCCACCATGAAATGGGCCACATACAGTACTTCATGCAGTACAAGGACTTGCCTGTGACCTTCCGGGAGGGTGCCAACCCTGGCTTTCACGAGGCCATTGGGGACGTGCTGGCCCTCTCAGTGTCTACCCCCAAGCACCTACACAGCATCAACCTGCTGAGTAGTGACGGTGACAGCTACGGTGAGAGAAGAATGGGGGATCCTGGTGGACAGAGGGACCAGAAAGGGGCAGCAAACTTGGGAGGTGGGGAGAGGGGACTTAATGGCACCTAGGCAGAGGTTGAGACGGAGCAATGGAGAGTAAGTGGGTCACCAGCAGGGTGAGCTGGGAGGATGGGACCCACAGACCACCCCAAGGTGGGTCACAGGACCCAAAGAGGTCTCCACCCATCGCAGCCAAGCTCCTAGGACATGGCAGGAGGCGGGTGGGAATCCAACAGAGGGCTCCCTTCTCTTGACAGAGCAAGATATCAACTTTCTGATGAAGGTAGCACTGGACAAGATCGCCTTTGTCCCCTTCAGCTACCTCATTGACCAGTGGCGCTGGAGAGTATTTGACAGAAGCATCACCAAGGACAATTACAACCAGGAGTGGTGGAGCCTCAGGTTCTAGAATGTTCCTGTGGGGTGGGGGGCCCAGGGGGATCTCCATGGGTGTGTGTGTGTGTGTGTGTGTGTGTGCGCGTGCGTGCGTGCACATGGTCAATGTGTCTGTGTACATTGCATCTAAGCGTGAGTTTGTGTGTGTATGTGTGCACATGGGCCTTTGTGTGTGCGTGTAAATGACAGTACAGAGAGGGTGATTGTGTGCAGAGGCACACAGCGTGCCGGGATCTGGAGTACCCAGAGTGGCCCCAAGTGCAGACACCATCCTTCACGTCAGAAATGTCAACCCTCCCTGGTGTGTCTCCCCAAACCCCTCCTCCAACATGCCTTCCCTCCTGACAGGCTGAAGTACCAGGGCCTCTGCCCGCCAGTGGCCAGGTCTCAAGGTGACTTTGACCCAGGGGCCAAGTTCCACATTCCTTCCAGTGTGCCTTATATCAGGTAACGAGGGAAAGGGAGGAGGCCGGTCAGTGTCCAAACCACTGTCACCACCATGTCAGGTTGGGGTGACCTGGGGGGCCTGGATGCACTTCACACTGCCCCTGGGCCACGCACCTGTGACCAGTGTGGCCATCGTTTCACTCTTTCGAAGTGACAAGAGCCTCTACCCTCTAGACAGTTGAAAACACAAACTCTACTCTGATTGGCTAATGGTTATGAGACCTTGGTTTGGTAGTTAACATTAACCATGACCCATGGCTAGATGGTGATGTGAACACTGGTATTCTGTTTCTTCCTTTTTTAACAAGATTGCGATTCCTTTACTAAGTATTGGATGTGTTGCCTGTGATATAGTTTGGGTCGTGCCTGGCCAAACTTCTGTACAGTAGAACTAGGATTAGAGACCCAGGAGACTGGGAGGTTGTGTTGATAGGGACTTGGGGTCGTGGGTTTGGGGTCAGCGAGAACTGGGTTCAAATGTTGTCTCTACTCTGATTCTTTGAGCAAATTCCTTAGTGTCTGAGAGTACCAGTTTCCTCATCTATGAAATCCCATTTCACAGGATTGCTGCAAAGGTCAACTTCTTAGCACGCTGTCTGGTACATAGCCGGCTTAGGATTTGGTGGTCATACCCCATCATTATTAAATTCTTCTCTGAAGTGGCATGTGTCAACATACACGGGCCAGGCAGCCACAGTGTGAAGGTGTCCAGTGCAGCCCTCTTCTTTCCGTGTGCTACAGGCTAGGGTGGGTCATTGGAGGAATCAGAGTCCTCCTGGGAGTGAGCATCTGGGGAAGCCTCGGGGGAGGGGGTGGCAGGGAGGGTTCCAGGTGCCCTTGGGCTGCAGGTAACCCAGGCCACCCACGAGGCAAAGCACAGAGGGCAGTGAGGGCTGCCCCAGGGGAGCTGTAACCCCCTCCAGCCCTTGTCTCCTGAAGTTCCTGGAAGCCCAGTGAGGGAGGGCCCACCATGCCCACCTTTCTGCCCCCATACCTGGCATGATGTCAGCACATAGTCAAGACCTAAAAACTAAGTGTACAGTGGATGAGTTGTATCTCCCAGGATCCAACATGGGGAAGAAAGCCTCCTCAGATGCTCCAGGGAACAGCGGTGGGCAAGGGACCAAGGAGACTCAAGGGCACCTTGACAGTACATAGGGAGGGCCTCCACCTGCCCTCTTAACTGGTGTCTGGGCTCCCAAGCTGGTACTCACTTTCACACAGAAGCCAGGCCCACGTGGCGGTTAGCGTTCTGAGCTTAGCGTAGATAATTCTCTAGGCAGGGGTGGGCAAGAGACTCATTTCCAATTCTGACCAGCAGCAAAGCACTTTTAGGAAACACCAGGACAGTCAGTGGCACGGGCTGGTGCCCAGCACTCGCAGTGGGAGGCCTGTGCTGCTTGTTCGGGACATTCAAAACCTCTGCAGACTTAGAGGTTGCTCTGGCCTTGAGCAGCATATTTCTGCCAGGGAATCCCTGCTGCTTTGGGACCAAGGAGGCGGTTTGGGCTGGCTTGTCTGCCCAGACTGCCCTGCTGGAGAGGTGTCACCCTTTGGACCACACTTGGCCTCTACTTACTTGCATATACCCCAGGGATGGAGACCTCACTGCTCCCAAAGCAGCCCTTGAAGGGCTCTGCCCTGACCCTCCCCCCTCATGAGTGACCCTGCGAGGGGGAGGGAGCTGCTCACGTGGGAGGCGTGGACGGGGAGCGCTCACCTTGACATCCTGGCTGCAGTGGGGGCAGCCCGGACTCCCTGTCCCAGGCCCCTCATCACCCAACCCCAGCCACACCTCCCTCCCCTCCAGGTACTTCATCGGCTTCATCATCCAGTTCCAGTTCCACGAGGCGCTGTGTGGGGCGGCCGGCCACCAGGGCCCCCTGCACAAATGCGACATCTACCAGTCCAAGGAGGCAGGGAGGCGCCTGGCGTGAGTCTTTCCTGGCTTTCTTTTGACCGGTTTCCACCCTCTGACCACACGGCCTTGAGGAACCTTGTGGGGCTCTTCTGGGAACACCTGCCCCTTTGGCGCTTGGGCTGGGACCTCCCAGTATTGCATCTTGATGTAGCCTCTCCAGGAGCGAACCAGAGCCCCTGGGCCCAGCCCAGCCCTCCCCACCCACACCCCACCCCAGGCTTGCCCAGGCCCTGCCAATCCCAAAGGGGCCTCCAGGCTGGAGAAGGGATTTGGAGGGTGGGTGTGAGGTGGAGGCAGGGCGGGACAGCAAGCCTACCCACCCGTCCTCCTGACTCAGTTTCTCTTCTCTGGTGTTCCCCCAGGGACGCGATGAAGCTGGGCTACAGTAGGCCGTGGCCCGAGGCCATGAAGCTGATCACGGGCCAGCCCAACATGTCCGCCGCCGCCATGATGAACTACTTCAAGCCACTGCTGAGCTGGCTCCTCACGGAGAACGGGCGGCACCAGGAGAAGCTGGGCTGGCCTCAGTACAACTGGACGCCGGACTCCGGTACCACCACCACCCCCCCGACCTCAGCCCCGGGCCGGCCCCCAGAGCCCGCTCAGGACCGGGCCCCCTCCCCAGCTCAGGCGGGTTCTGTGACCTCAGAGCGAGGATAGGGCCGCCAGCTAACCGACCCCAGCCCTGCCCACCGCCCTGCTCTCCTTGCTTCCCTGCCCAGCTCGCTTGGAAAGCCCCTTCCCGGGCAGCGGCCGCGTCAGCTTCCTGGGCCTGGACCTGGAGGAGCAGCAGGCCCGCATGGGCCAGTGGGTGCTGCTCTTCCTGGGCGTCACCCTGCTGGTGGCCACCTTGGGCCTCATCCAGCGGCTCTTCAGCATTCGCCACCACAACCACCGTCGGCCCCACCGTGGGCCCCAGTTTGGCTCCGAGGTGGAACTGAGACACTCCTGAGGTGACCGGGCCTTGCAGGCCAGCTGGGGAGCACCCACCACCGAGAGACCCGGATGGGGTGTGGGGTGCGCCGAGGACCCTGACCCTCCACTCCTCTGACCACGCACCTCGGCCCGCCCTCCTCCTCCCCTCTCCCTCCTCCCCTCTTTGCCTCGTCCTGTGCTGAGAATCCGTCCTCCAGACCCAGAACCACCGTGACCCCGGCTCCCCAGTTCCCGGGCACCAGGCCACCTAACAAGGAGCCCCCACCCTGCGTCTCTCTGTGAAAACAATTAAAGGTCCTGCCCTCCCATCTGAGTCTGTGTCCCTCGCGGGGGAGCCAGGGACAGGGTCAGGGATGCGCTCCCACCTCCTGGCAGTCAAGCGGGTCACTTCAATGAGCATCTTCATCCTCCTCCAAGAAGAGCCTGGGAAAGTGCCCCGGAGCTCTGGCCCTGGCACCACCCAGCAGCGCCCACGCTGTCTTCCCTCCAGCCCAGGCAAGTGGCCAGCGTCCTGCCTTGGCAGTCAGCCCCTGCTCAGCCCAGGCACCCACCCAAGAGGACTCTGGGAAGCCGACATTCTGAGCTGCTGGCCTCACAATTCCATGCACTGCGAGAGCCCTGCCCCAGCTGTTTCCATAAATGGCCAGGTCTCCCGGGGGCAAGGCTCCCCTGGGGGAGAGCGCCTCACATGTGTCTGACTCATGAGGGCGCACAACCAGCTCCGTGTCCACTTATCTGAGTGGACAGAGCCACTTGGGATTGCCCACGGGGCCCAAGCCCAGGCCCCTTGGCCCCAGCTGGCGCGTGGCCGTAGCTGGTGCCCACGCAGCAGTCATCGGCCAGAGGCCGCCCCCATGCACACCCTCCCCCGGCGCCTCCACTTGGAAGGCCAATATGGATTTGAGGAGTGTCATTTTGAGGGACATTTTTATAACTTTTATCTACGTTTATTGTAGAACATTTGTGAAATACAGAGAACTAAAGAAAATAAAAGCCCTTTATACCAATACCGAGAGATAAGCACTGTTGACATATTGGTGTATATTTTTTCAGCCCTTTTTTCTCAGCACATTGTTTTTAATGGGATCACACTGTGCTTACAGTCGTGTATCTTTTCCCAGTTAACCTGACTCGTTGAATTTTCCTAAATGCCAAAGCGAACACCTTACCAAGTGGAAGTTGGCCAGTTTTCTGGGGTTAGAGGCTTCCACTGCCAGCGTGGACCCCTGTCAGGACCCTCAGCCGAGCCCCTTCCCAGCTTTCTGAGGCCCAGCCCCCAATATCTGCCCCCCAGTATCATTTAGTCTACGTTTGGCCACCCCCATCTCCAGCTGCCATGTGTGTGTGTGTGTATGTGTGTGTGTGTGTATGTGTGTGTCTGTGTGTGTGTCACACACAGATTTGATTGTACAGGGCAGGATATGTAGTTGAGATATTTGGGATATGCATGAGGGTGGAAGTTTACGATTACTTCGGACAATGGAATTTATAAACATATCCTCTAAATAGTTCCAAGCCTCTCCCACAATAGACATCTTTAATTAACCCCCTCCCGGCCTGATGTTTTGAAAGCTCTTTGCCAGAAAAGGTCACAGTCACTTCACGCCCTTTCCTATCTCTCTGAAGTGCAGAGGTTCATGCTGCCTGTGAGCGCTTGTGCACAGTGTGAGGGCACCAGCATTCAACACCCAAAGGTCAGCTGCAGAATGAGGGCAAAGAAACACAACATTGTGGTCAGCCCGACCAGCCTTATCCACTCGGCCTTTTGAGATATTAAAATTGTTCAGACTCCTGTTTCTGCCTCCTTGGGGGAGAGGGGAGCGGCCCAAGCTACCTGGAAGGTGGTAGAGGAAGAGGAGGTGTTGACAGCAAGAAGAAGGGTCATTCCAGCACTTTCTACTTGTGGCCTAAGTCTGAGCCCTTCCCGGCATTCTGTGCCGGCCAGGCATTGGTTCCTGGGAGACCAGCTCTTTCTTACCTACAGGCACCAAAGATACAGTTGCTGAAGAGTTTCTCTGAGCTCCCCAGCCTCTCCCACCCTGCACTCTTGATGGCTGAATAGATCTCTCCCAACCTGCACTCTTGATGGCTGAATAGATAATGAAAATGTGTGAATACATATATATATATATATATATATATATATATATATATATATATATATATACACACACACACACACACACGTGTGTGTAATTATGTATATAACTATATATAACTGTGTGTGTGTGCACGCACGCGTGCGCACAATGGAATACCATTCAGCACTAAAAAAGGAAATCTTGCCATTTGCAACAACATAAGTGGACCTTGAGAGTATCATGCTAAGTGAAAGCATGAGAAAGACAAATACTGTATGATTTCACTTGTATGTGGGGTCTAAAAACAAAATAAACTTTAGGTAAGGAGAACAAATTGGTAGTTGCCAGTGAAGAGGTAAGAGGGTGGGTGAAGAGGATGAAGGTGGTGAAAAGGCATAAACTTTCTGTTGTCAGCCAGACCTGGGATGTAATGTGCATCATGGTGACCACAGTTAACAAAAACACTATGTTTTATCAAGCATGTCTCTATGCTTGAAGCAGGGGCAGGGGCTTCCCTGAGAGCTTAGGTAGCCATAGGAAAACAAATGCTACTGATGTTTTTCGTTCCTGGTGTCTTAAATAAGTTTTTACTGTGACATTATATTTGGAGGGTGGTTTGATCAGGAGGGTAAGTAAAGAAAGGGGGCACAGAATGAAGGGAGTCTGGGTGTGGAGGACAGTGAGTCTGAGGAAGGCACCCCAACATGAGGTTGATGAGGCTGGTCTCCCCAGACGATACGTTTCAGATATAAGGACAAGGGGAAGGGAAGAGAGGTTCTGTACAGCCGTGGGGATGGTCACATATCCCACAAGAGAGAAAAAGGCTGAAAATGTGAACGCAGGAGATCAAATCAGAACATGGAGAGAGAGCTATGCTTCCAGAGTCCAGAGACTCAGAGATATCACGTCCTTCCATTCACCCACCCATCACCCCACCCACCTGCTCAGAGGTGACTCCAGCCTATGGAGGGAGGGGGTTCATCAATTCCTGGTCAATGCCCAGGGGTGGCTCTGATGCCGGCGAGAAAGACCAAGTGGAATGGAACAAGCTCTAACCTAGAAGTCAAGAGCCTTGGTTCTCCTCTTGGCTCTGCCATGAACTACCTGTGTGAACTAGGTCCCATGGCTTCACCATGCTGGACCTCAATCAGTCTCCTCACCTGTAAAATGGGGGCAGTTGGACCAGAGGTGGGTGGGGGCTTTCCAGTTCTGACATTCCATGGCTAACCCTTTGGCCCCTGATGTCACAATATGCAATAGGATCGTGATTGGCTTTTAGCCTCACCCAGCTCTCCTGTTCTCTTAGTCATGGACACAAGATGGACTTGCCCTGGACTTCCCCTACTTACGCTCTTCTGTTATGGGCAGCTCTTGCCATGGCTCAGGACCGAGGGTGATCAGAGCCTAGGTGAGGCTGGGACCTGCAGAAGCATGGGATCGGAGGAGGGGACCAGGTGGGGCAGGCCTCTCCCAGGACAGCGGGATGCCCCTCTCCTTCTCTGCAGCGCCCTACAATGAGACCGTGGTAGAGTCGTTCCTGGAGTTTTATGACCGTACCGCTCAGACTGTGTGGAACCAGTTCATGGAGGCCACCTGGAACTATGTCACCAACATTACCAAGCACAATCGGGAGGAGATGGTGTGGTACCATTTCCACTGCGGCCCTTTCTCCCCTTGCTCTACTCAGGGAAACCCCAGAGTACATGCCAAAGCAGGCTGCAAGCTCTGTGCCTCTTGGTGGCACTAAATGCTCTCTGGGCAAGACTCTCTTGCTGCTTTCCCCTTATAAATATCACCTGCTTCTTTTAGGAACCCAGGCTCCCTTCCTTCTCCCTCTTAGCAAATCTGCGACGATTCTGAATCCTTAAAGTGGGCCGCTGGAGAGGAGGAGGCTGGGAGTCTGTGGCCCTGGAGTCCAATATGGGGGACCCTGACTCCCTCCACCAACCACCACAACAAAGACGGTGACCTTCCTTCCAGCTGCACAAGGATGTGGAGAAGTGTGAGCACATGCTGTTCTTTGGCACCCGGGCCCGCCTGTTTAAGAACAGGTTCCAAGACCCTGTCGTGAAGCGCATGCTGAGTACGCTCCAGAGCATAGGCAAGGCAGCCCTGCCCAAGGACAAGCTCCAGGAGGTGACGAAAGGCGTCCCCAGGTCTCCAGGGGCAGGTGGCCAGCCGGGTGGGGAGCTGAAAGTATGAGGAGGGAGGTGGGTGGGGCGGGGCCAGAGCTTCCTCTGGGGGAGGAGGGAAGCAGGGGCTGGTGGGAAAATGCCACAGCCAGGCCTGCCTCGCCAGGCTGGTGGGGCAAGCGCTGGGGGTGGGCCCACGGGCATGGGCCTGCCCTGGGTGACACCTGCCCCCCCAGTACAACAACCTTCTGGTCTCCATGGAGACAACGTACAACATGGCCCAGGTGTGCCTGAGTGAGGGGCCCTGCATGGCCCTGGAGCCTGGTGAGTGCCCAAGCCCTGCCCCCACCCAACTGCAGAGTTCCAAGTAGCAGAAGTCCCCCAACTCCCACCCTCCTCCTTGCCCTAATGGTGCTCCCTTGTTTGGAGGTCAGGTGCTGCCTATGGAGGGTGAGGGCAGAAGGCAGGCAGGAATGAAGGTCTCCTCTGGGCTCCTTTTCTGGGCATAGATCTCAAAGAAATCATGGCTACTTCCCGGGACCGGAAGGAGCTGCTGTGGGCCTGGCAGGGCTGGCGAGATGCTGTGGGTCGCCCGCTTCGTGTCTTCTTCGAGCAGTATGTGCAGCTCAGCAATGAGGCTGCGAGGCTCAATGGTGAGGCCCCACACCTGCACACCGCCCGAGTTTCAGATCAGCACCTCGGAAGGACGCAGAGGCTCTCCAGAGGGGAAGGCAGTAGTGGGACCTGCCGCTGGGGAGAGCAAAGGTGGTTCTCTCATCGTGTTGTTCCACAAACACGGATTCAGCGCCTACTCCACGTGGGTGCTCAGGAGGTTCTGAGAATGCAAACGTGCAAAGACAGAGAGGGTGCCTGCCCTTTGTGGCCTCACAGCCCTCTGGGCGACAGACCACATTCATGCACACACACATCTCCAGTTACCACTCAGATGGAATGCTGAGAAGAAACGGGCAGCTAACAGCAGGGAATAGGAGAGACCTGCTTCAGATTAGTGGTCAGGGAAGGCCTCTCTGACATTCATCCAAGGCCTGAAAGATGGGAATGAGCAAGGCCAGCACGAAGTAAGAGCAGCACAGTGTTTGTGAGGGAAGAAGACAGTGTGGCTGGAGGGCTTGGCTGGGTGGGGACTCAAGAAGGATGGGTGAGGCCCGAGCCTCATCCAGGGCCTAGGCAACGAGGTGCTCACGGTATGCACATGGCTAAGGCTTCCCCCATGTCATCCAATGCAGACAGTGGCTTTGGGGGGGTGTTTCTCCCATTTGGCAGGTGAAGACCTCAAGAATCAGGGAGGTCACATGGCTTCCTTAGAAAGTGCCTGGCTCTCCTGCCTGCCAGGCCAGGGCTGAAGGGTGGGTGGTGAGCACCTGAGACCCTGTCCTGTCCTAGGTTACAAAGACATGGGGGCCCTGTGGCGGTCTATCTACGAATCTGATACGCTGGAACAGGACCTGGAGCAGCTCTTCCAGGAGCTGCAGCCGCTCTACCTGAACCTGCATGCCTACGTGCGCCGGGCCCTGCACCGCCACTACGGGCCCGAGGTCATCAATGTGAAGGGGCCCATCCCTGCCCACCTCCTGGGTAAAGCCCCGTCTGACCATGGAGGTGGGGCTGGCAGAGGAGGCTTCCAAGCAGGCGCTCAGTAAGGGCAAGGGATGGTCTCCTGCCTCTTCTGAGGCCCTCCATTCCCCTTGCAGGGAACATGTGGGCTCAGTCCTGGGTCAAAGTCTTAGACTTGGTACTACCCTTCCCGAAGAAGCGTCCTGAGGACATCACAAAGATCATGCAAATCCAGGTAAGTGCTCAGCCTCAGGCCGCCCCTGCCTGCCCCCAAGCCCTCGACAGGGCTCCAGGCACCCTCCTCTTTCCCACAGCACTGGACGCCCCAGAAAATGTTCACAGAGGCTGAGAATTTCGTCACCTCTCTGGGGCTGCTTTCCACCCCTCCAGAGTTCTGGGAAAAATCAATGATGGAAAGACCAACCGATGGGCGGCAGGTGGAGTGCCACACCTCTGCCTGGGACTTCTACAATGGCAAGGACTTCAGGTACCCACCAGTGCCAGCACCAAGCCCCTGCCCCTCTCTAGCTCTTCCTCTGCCCCTTCCACCCTCCCCCTGTCTGCTGGTCTTGGGAGCTGTGCCAAAGGTGTGGGCAGGGTAGAACTGCGGGGGGAGGGGTGAGGCACGTGAGCCACTACAGGGGAGAGGTGGGGGTGAGAGCAAAGAGCTTGGCTGCTGATTGGATATAGGTCCCAGAGGAGAAAGCACAGCAACCAAGGCCCAGCTGGCCTCCAGCCCAACCATCCCGATCCCTTAAGAGTCTGAACGGAAAAATCTGCTCTTCTCACAGCACATCCCCATACTCCTTGACCTCTGCCCTTTGACCAACCCTAGGATAAAGAAGTGCACCGAGGTGACCACAGAAGACCTGCTCTCCATCTTCCACCAGATGGGCCACATCCAGTACTTCTTGCAGTATAAGAACCTCCCTGTGAGCTTCCGCGCAGGCGCCAGCCCAGCCCTGGAAGAGGCCGTGGGGTCAATGATCACCCTCTCGGCCTCTTCCCATAAGTACCTGTTCAACAGAGGCCTGCTTATTCGTCAGAACCAGGATTCAGGTGATGGGGACCCAGAGGAGCATAGGAGGGCAGCCGGAGTCTGGGGCTGCAGCCAGGGCTCTGCAGGCAAGGCGGAGGGGAGGGAGAGCCAGGGGCCACCCTCTGATTGCCCCACCTTCCCCAGAGGAGGAAATCAACTTCCTGATGAGCATTGCCCTGGACAAGGTCCCCTTCGCCCCCTTCGCCTATCTGATGGACCTGTTTCGCTGGAAGGTCTTTGATGGCACCATCCAGAAGAATGCCTACAACCTGGAGTGGTGGAACCTCAGGTGGGGAAGGCTGCTTTGCTCTCTGCCCCCGCCCACCCCACGAGACTGCAGCCCCCTCTTCCCTGAGGGAGAGCTGGGCCTGCAATGCGGATGACCTGGGGGCCGCACGGAAGCCCGGGGACGGTGTGGGCTGTGTGCCAGTCACCGGACAACAGCATCCCTGCCAAAGTGGACAGGGCCAGTGTGGGTGGTCATGCGGCCTCCTGGTGAATCCAGCACCAGCACTGAGCAGCCCTCAACCTCTCCAGGGGTCCTGCCTGCTCCCCGGGTGGCTGTGAAGTTCACACAATGGTAGGACCGGGCTCCTCTAAGAACAAAAACACTGACCACCCAGCAGGCCTTCCTGCTCCTCCCCTCCTTTTATGCCTCCACCAGTGAGGCCAGCAGAGGGGACCTGAGCTCTTTCCCTCCTGTGGAAAGAGTCCCCGTGGGAGAGAAGCAAGCCCGCTGCCCCCTTTTCTGCTGCCCCAACCACATGCACACCTGCCTCTGGCTGAGCCTCCCTAGGCACGTCCAGGGGCAGCACTAGCTGCCTAAGGAGCTCCAGCCGTCAGGCTGCATCACTTCTGAGTGAGGGGCGCCGGCATGGCTTCTCATCACTGACCCCTGGCTGCTTGATTGGATAATGAATGCCAGTGGCCAGGGCTCAGACTGACCAGCTCACATCTGCCAGCCACAGCATGGTGTGGGGCGTCCACGAGGGCCCGCAAGCTCTGTACAAGCCCTGATGTTTATCAGAACCTTGACAACCCGTAGTCATTCACAGAGGAGGACTATGTGCCAGTGCACAGTCGCACACAGCCCAGGGGTGGCAGAGCTGGGCGCTCCTCCTCTGTCTTTTCACCCTCCCAACCCTACCCCAAATTCAGGACCAGGTTTCACCAGTAGAATTGGCATCATTTTGACCTTGTGCCCCCACCCCCACAAAGGTGCTAACAATAGGGGGCCAACAATAAAACGCTGAGCCTTTTTGTAGACTTTGTCTCATCCCAGAAATGGGTCATTTTCTCCACATTTTACAGACTTTATTTTACAACAAGGCTCAGTGACAACTAGTAGCTTCCCCCTCATCACACAGCTCAGAGGGGCTAAACCAGACCTGAACCTAAAAGTTCTTGGCATCTGCCAGTGAGTAGCTCTGAGTGAGGCTAGCAGTTCCCGGGTCTCTAAACCTTGGTTTCCTCATCTGTAGGATGGGAATCAAAGCAGTATCACCCCCACAGGGATGTTACGATGGCTGCTTCTTGGCACTTCCTGCTACATGAAACAGCCTTGTCAGTTGATCTAAACCAGCCCCCATCCCTAGGATGCAAGTAGGGGTCTTGTCTAGCTCGTTCCCTCCTGTGTCCCCAGAACCAGGGCAGTGTTGAATGTTCCTAGCACAGAGGAAGTGCTCAGTCAGTGTTAACTGCGGTCACTATTTTATTCTGATCCTCAGTCTCATGTGTTTTCAAGTCATTGATTTAATCAATAAAAATGCATTAAGTGCCCTTCACACACCAGGCCCAGCTTTGTTAGCTGTGCAAGTTCTTCACAATGACAAGGCTCTGCGAATCCAGTCGGGCTGCATATCATTCCCTGTTTCCTCTTTCAGATTGAAGTACCAGGGCCTGTGCCCGCCCATGCCTCGGACAGAGGACGACTTTGATCCAGGTTCCAAGTACCACATTTCTGCCAATGTGCCCTACCTACGGTAAAGGTCTGGGTCCTCCCAGCAGGACCAGCCTGGGCAGTTGGGGTTGGGGACATGGGAAGCAGGCCGAGGGCTGTCAGGAAGGACCTCTATCCAGATGTCTCCCTGCACCCCAGCCCACCTCTTCCCATCAGGTGCTGCGGTCCTCAGAGGGCCCTGCCCTGGAACCCTCTGGGCTTCCACAGCAGCTCCTGTGTGGAGGGCAGAGCTGATGGGAATATCCTGAAGCATCTTCTGTGCCCACGAGGAGGGCGGGAAAGAGGGAGGCGAGGGTTGGTTCTGAGGCTGGAGAGGAGGGCTCTTACTGTAAGGGCCAGGCTGCGGTGGGACCCGGCCCAAGGAATCCCGCCCAGGCTGAACCTGCTGCCTGGGCCCTTGAGGCAACTGCATGTCCGAGCTGCCCGGCTGCAAGGGGCTCTGGGCTTCCACCCCTGCCACCTGCTCCCCAGCCTGCCTTCCCATTTCCCTACCCAGGTACTTTCTCAGCCTGGTGCTCCAGTTCCAGATCCACGAAGCTCTGTGCCAGGCCTCAGGGCACATGGGTCCGCTGCACCGCTGTGACATCTATAACTCGAAGATAGCTGGGAAGCTCCTGGAGTGAGTGCCTTTCCCCCTCACTTGCTCTCAGCTCCCCCTCCTGCCGCTGCCCTAAGCCTGGTCCGGGCCCCCTCTTCTCACGTGGCTACTCTACACGCCCTGAGCAGAACTTTTATTCTAATGGAAGTGCTTCCTTGCATCAGACTGTCTCTTCTGCAGTCATCGAAGCCCATGTCCTCATGTGCAGCCCCCGCCTGGGCAGAGAGACTATTCAGCCTTTCCTGCTAACACATGCATGCATACACACTCACACACACACACACACACACACACTCTCGTTCACTCACTCACGCTCACACTCTTACACACTTATTCACGCACACACACAGACACACTCACTCGCATGTGGATATTATCTGTATTTCACAAATGATGAAACTGCAGCTAAGAGAGAGGTAATATGAGTTCATGTCACTCACCCAGCAGGTGGCAAAGTCATGCACTGAGTCCCAAACTAACTCCAGAACATGGCAGCTTTCACCGGGGTGCGTCCATCAGTCAAAGGTCTGCTGAGGTTAGACCTGGGTCAGCCGGTTCTAAGATCAGCCCTCCTACCACTGACGTGGCCTTCTGAATTTCAACTGCTTTCAATAGGTCCATTTCCCTAATGGGTCAAGGTCATCTTGAGTTTTATTCCTGCCTCCCGGAGGATTAACAAAGCCACATCATTTGGTGTCCTTTGCAAATGTAATGAGCATATTTGTGATTCCACCATGCAGTTTGTCAGGAACCACCAGGCCAGATGGAGCTGCAGGACTGATCCTCTGGCTTTGCTCCCAGGGAGGGCTGCACTTTGCCAGCCTTATTGTCTCCCTAGTCTATTTGTTTTTCCATCTTTTCACACTACAGGGGCTTATTCTAGTCGACTGCCCAGGTTGGAGCTTTTCTGAATGCAAAGAACAGAATTCTGCTCTCTGAATTCATGTCTGACTGCCATCATGTATTCATTCAGCAAACATTTACTTGTGCACAGGCCGACCAGCCTGCCCTGCATCCAGGAGGGGGCAATGAGCCACAGGATAAATCCATAACCATGATGCAAGACAGGAGCTGGTGCTATAGGAAAGGGCTTTGGTGAACATGCAGAGAGGGCCAGGAGTACAAAGGCGGGAATCTCCATCCCCAAATGCAAGAGTGCAAGAAACAGTCTTAACCCTGAGCCTTCTTTCCACTTGATTGGTGGGACATTTGACTCAGTCACCCTGGCTGCTTTCCTCCCACACTTTACCCAGGGCACACAAGGCTCCCAGGGTCTGGGTTGGCACTAAAGCATGCAGAGGCCTTGCCACTCACTTCTGATCACTGCTCACCAGTTCTCATGCATCACTGTCCAGACCTCTGCTCAGGGAAGACCCTGAGTTCCAGGTTCAGGACTTTAAATCCAGTTTTCTGGGCAGAGGGCAGAAGAGAGGTCTCTGAGAAGGGGGATATTATGAGCTTTGGGGAGGTGAGATGGTAGCAGAGTGGCACTTGGACTGTAGGAGGCAGGGGGAGGTGGGTACTTGCATAGGAGAAGGGTTAGGGCAAGATTCTTGGCTGCTCTTATGCCTAATATGTCTTAAAACTTGATTTTGCTACTTTTGACTCATCTCCCTAAATGTAATTGCCCTGGGCCAGACTCTGGGATGGTTCTGCTGGGAATGAAGGGTCAAAGTGGACTTGGTCCAAGCTTCCAAAGTCTCCCTGCTACACCCAGCCAGCTGTGGTGGGCCTGGCCTTGTCCATGAGGCCTGTTGCTGCCACCTTGGAGTCGAGAGCTCTGGGCAGCTACCAGTTGCTACCTTTGCAAGTCTCATGTGCTGCCCACATGAGTTGCCAGCTGCACTTTGTCAAACCTCTTGTCCCACCTGAAGGCCTGCTTATACATAGGTAGATTCTCAGTGGTCTAAACATTTCCCCCACAGGTCCCTCATTTATCCCAGGACCTGGCATCTGATAAAATCCTCTAACCTAAAGTTAGTTGTGGGGTTTTGTTTGTGTTTCCTTTCTTTTAATCTTGATGACTTTCCTCTTCCATTTCTCTTGAATCTTAACTACGTTTCTTCCCCTGTGCCTTCTACCAAGGATCCACTGACCTTTAGTTTCTCCACCTCATTCTTTCCCAGTTGTTTATTAAGTGATGTGAATGAGTCTTTGCAAGCTGCAAAGCTCTTTCACCACCATTGTGCGACTTAACCTTCACCACAATGAGAAGGCAGGTATTAATGCAGCCCATTTTATTGATGAGGAAACTGAGGCTAAGAAAGGTTAAGCTGATTGTCTGAGGCTATGCAGCACATAAGTAACACTGCCAGGTCTTGAACTTGGGTCCTATTAGTCTAGACTCCACACTCTGACCTCTGGGGCTCTAGGCTCCATCTCTCTCTTGCTCAGACCCGGGAAACAGGTTGGGAAGAATCAACATATGCCCGCTGCTGCCTCCCCAGGAGACCCTGGGATGAAGGAGCCTGGAGCCCTGGCTTCAGCTCACTCTGTATCACCACCATGAGTGTGCAGGCCGAGTCTGAGGCTTGACCCCCTGTCACCAAGCGCTGGGCATGCCTTAAAACAGATCTGACATTTGTACAGCACTGCAGTCAGTGCACAGAGCACATCCCACGCTCATTATCTCTCTAAGCCTCCCAGACACTTCCTGTGAGACCAGAAACGGCTGAAGAGCTGACTCTCACTATTGACACTGAGCATGGGAAACAGACATTATGCCTATCTGAGTCCAGGAAAATAATCATCATCAGAGTAGTGGGAATAAAACTAATAATAGTAGTTTTTATTCCTCTGTCCCATGTGGACAGCTAACAGTTATTGCCTGCCTACTATGCTCCCAGCATTGTGTTTATTTAATCATCACAACAATGCTAGGAGACAGGTACTATTATTATCTCCTCTGGATATGGAAACAGAGGCTCAGAAAGGTTAAGTTACTTACCCAAAGTCTCACAGCTACTGCATGACAGACCAGGATGCAAACCCAGGTTAGTCTTGTTTCAAAGCTGGTGATTTTATCTGCCATGCTGGGCTCTGTGGGAAGAGTCTGGCTATGAGAGCCCTATGTCAGTGTTGGGCACACCGAGGGGGGTCTCAGCATCACCAGCGGATGCCTCCACACAGCTTCATAGTTATATTTACTCTCCCAGGGATGCCCTAAAGCTGGGTTCCAGCAAACCCTGGCCAGAGGTCCTGCAGAAGATAACCGGGCAGGCCAACATGTCTGCAAAGGCCCTGATCACCTTCTTCAAGCCCCTGATGGACTGGCTGGTCTTAGAGAATGTGCAGCATGGCGAGGTCCTGGGCTGGCCAGACTTCAGCTGTACCTTTGAAGGTTTGATCATCTGACCCTGGTCCTAGCTCTGATCCAACCCTAAGCTCTACCCTAGCCTGACCTAGGCTGGCCCCTACCCCAACCCAGGCTTAACCCTTTGCTCATCTATGACCTGGCTTGAATGAGCACATCACTGCTGCTGGGTGACCCTGTCTGCTCCTGATGCAGCCTTGGCCACATGCCCCAGCTCTTTCCTTGTGCACTCCCCAGCTATCCTTCCAGGCTGGCCTCTGAGCATGGGGTGGGCATCTTGCCTCCTGCTCATTGCCCGGAGCCACTGATGAACATTATGGGATGGCCATATCTGTCCCCATCTCCTCCTCCTCTTCTACTTCTCTTTCTCACCCTCCTTCCAAGGCAATGCCCTTACCTGTGACTTGGAAGGTAGGTGCCTGAGCTAAGAGAAAAGGCCAGTGGCAATCAGATCCTCACAGGGCAACTCGGGGCCCCCTGCGCAGTTCTACCTGCTCTGCAAGACTCTTATGTCTTCCACAGAAAAAGACACAGACACGATGACGTTCCTAGGCCTGGAGTTGGACCCTGAGCAGGTCAAACTCGGGCAGTGGGTATTGCTGGTTCTGAGTTTTGTCTTGTTCCTGGTCGTCCTACTGCTGGTCTGCAGGCTATGCGCTCAGGGAAAAGAGTCACTGGCTCAGGACACTGGTTCACAGAATACCAGTCAACTCACGACACCAGGCAACGCCTACTTCCTGGGCATAGCCATGGAGCCCAGGCAGGTTGCCATCAGACAGTGGATCCTGCTGGGCCTCTGCCTCATCCTGATGCTGTGCTTGATCAGCCTGATCATTTGGAATTTCATGCAGCACAAAAGGAAGCCTTCGTGGATGAGAACTGAATGGTGGAACTGGGACTAAACACCAGTGCTACTGGTGAGGCTGGGGAGCAGGAGGAAGACCGTGAAGCCAGAGAGGGTTAAGGGGGGCGTGGGAGGGGACAGCTTGCATGTGTAGTGCCCAATTGCAATTGGGTGCAGCTGTGGCAGATCTGGGTCCATTGGGAGTTGGAACTGCACGCTTGTGAACTCATATATGCAAGGCCTTGGGCACAGGCGACTGACTCTGTGTGATTCCATGTGATTCCATACATTTCATGTATACCTGGGGTTCCAGGCCAACCTCCTTTCCCCAGGGATTCTGGAACCATGGTTTTAGCGACCCAGGAGCTGTGTCCCCCCAAAACAGCCTTCAGCCCAATTCATGCCCAGAACTTGGTTCTTCACACAGCCTGGTTTCTTTCAGGCGCCCAGCTGTGGGCTGGACTGGGACTGCCATGCCCAAGCAATGTTAGAAACAGGACACTCTTTCAGTCCCCTTATAAAACATATTCGAGTAGGACCGGACATTCCTGTACACATCATTGGTGCCATTTATGAGCACTGTGCTCCGGAAACTGGCTGGCACCTCTTCCCGCGGATCCTCTGGCCTGCCCTATGTTGAGCTGCACAGTCTAGCCCCCAGGAGCTCCTGCTTAGCCTCCTGAGGTGCAACTAGCCTCACTAACTGCCCGGTGGCCCTCCCTGCCCTGGGCCAGGCCCACCCACATGGAGGCAGTGGGTAGCTGGGCACCAAGCCAGCCTTGATTAATGATTGACTTCTTGAATATTTAAACAAGGCTCATCTCCAGCCACTCCGCCTCCGGAGATGGCCTTGTTTGACACACACACCTGCTGCCTGGCCTGTTGCCCTGGGGATTGAGCAAAGAGCAAACAGCACCTTTGCAGACTCAATGGAGGAGGGGAAGACAGAGGGGGGATGCTTTTGGAGGACATTTGAGAAATGAGTACTCTAGGGACACACCTGGGAGGAGAGAGGAACGCCCCTGCTCCTGCCCCTTTGAGCCTTTCTTTCCAGCCTGAGTCCACCTGCCTCGGGACACATGGAGTGTGGGCTGAGGTCCCAGGGGCTGCGGGGAGGCTGAGATTCAGTGACTGTCAGAGATTCGGGAAACCCTGAGGGGGAAGTAACATCACAGGGAGTAACCACAGAGAGGAGACTCCAAGACTGCAGTTGAGCTGGTGGGAGGGTAACCAAACGATGGGACCAGTTCTCTCTAGATTAATGGTCTGAGTCCAGAAGACAGGGGTTCTGGGGACAGAGGGACTGGGCGGAGATCTCCGTGGACTCTACTCTGCCCAAGTTTCAAGAGGTCTTCCTGAGTGTTGGCTGAGCCCGCCTACTTCCTGCTCCACCACAGGCTCCACAGTACTCTCCGTTGATGTCTGTCACTAAGTGGCTGTGCTGTAGTGTCCTGATTTGTCCCTATTACTGTCAGCTCTTTAAGGGCAAGGCCCCCATCAGGACTCTGCCCCCGTGTAACACCTGTAGCCAGCACAGACCATGGCACAGAGTGGGAACGTGGAAAATGTTTGAGTGAGTGAGTGAGTGAGTGAGTGTCCCACTGCCCAAGTCCTTCCTCAGAGCTCAGCACCCCCGTACTGAGCCCGTGAGAAACAGCCTGACCTTCCTCTACAGCTAGCCTGCCCCCCTCCCCCAACACGCATAGGGGCAGCCCGGACAACTCTGTCCCCCAAGGAGGCCACATGTGCAGCTCTCGTTCCCCAGCCGCAGAGGCACTGTGGCTCTGGCACACCCAGCACAGGACACACAACCTCTCCAAGTCCCTGGACTCCAGCAAAAACCTCACTGAGCCTCCTTGTCCACCCTTCCTCCTGACCCACCATTGTCAAATCAAGTTCACAGTATTTCTTTCATATCTAACTACTTAAGAACTTGGTTGTCCGTGAAGTAAATCTAGGTGTTCAAAATGACATCTGAGGGTCCTTATCGATGTCCCTTTACTCCAACCTTACCGCTCCCCGCTCCCAGCTCAGCCCCTTTGCACTGATTGTACCATTGGCCTTGCCTAAGGGACATGCCCTAGTGGAATGCTTGCCCTCCAAGGCCTGGCTCAAAACTAGTCCTTGGACCCTTCCCCAAGCTCCAAGCCCACCGAGATGTTCAGTGAGCAGTGGTCCCTTTCTCTCCCTCCTTTCCAAGAAGCTTCTTTCAATAAACCTCACCCTGTCCCCATCTGCTCCTTCTAGTCTATTTTCAGTCAGGACTCATACACTTATCAGTGGTCACTTGCTAATAGGTGGTTTTATATCTGGTCTCCTCTCAAGCAGTGCCTGTATGCTAAGAGCTCCCAGGCCACTAAAGAAACAACTTACTGCATATTTCTTGTAGCCTTCATGTGTACTACTCCATTCTCCCAGGACCGGGGCCTGGATGGGCTTGCAAACAGAGGGCACTGGAGTTCACCTGGAGGGCACTTTGGCAACGTCAGGCAAGAGGTCTGTCCATACCATCGTTAGGGTCAGACCCAGCAGTAAGACTCGGGGGAAAGAAAGCTTCAGCAAAAGACCACCTGAGTCCTCCAGCAACCCCTTCTGCTCGCCCCTGCCGCCTCCGGACTGCCCTTCGTTACCAGAAGAGGGTTGGAGAGGGGCTGAGGCCCCTGCGGACCGGGAGCACAGCAGAAGCTCCTCGGAGACGCTCTGCGCGATTCCTGACGCCTGGCTCCCGCCTAGCTCCGCCCCCTCCGAGCCAGGGCCCCGCCTCTGCCCCGTCGAGTCCGGGAGAAGGGGCCCCCGCCCCGCGGACCCCGCCCCGCCGCCGCCGCGGCTCCTTTCAGCACCGCCGTGCGGACAGCTCCCGGGCCGGCGCCGGAGGGAGGAGCGCGGCGGGAGGCCGGCGGGGGAGGCCCGGGGAGCGCGGCGGACGGCAGACGCAGCGGGCGGGCGGGGCGCGGCGCCCACCCGGAGCCCGACGCCGCTGAAGGGCGGAGACGCCGGGAGCCGGGCCGCGGGTGGCGCCCGGCAGAGACCGCGGCCGGAAGATGCCGGTCCGCCGGGGCCACGTCGCGCCCCAAAACACTTACCTGGACACCATTATCCGCAAGTTCGAGGGCCAGAGTGAGTGTGTGCGCTGGGATGGGGGGACGATCCGGAGTCCCGGTTCTGTGGCAGAAGTAGTCGGACCCCTTTGCTAACTTCGGATGGAGCAGGGTGGGGGGTACCGGATGCTGAATGC